>SJXP01002858.1:86928-99794 GCA_006408505.1 Damaliscus lunatus | reverse complement strand
CCCTCCCCAGTGGGCATGCCTGACCCCTCCCCAGTGGGCACGCCTGACCCCCTCCCCAGTGGGCATGCCTGACCCCCTCCCCAGTGGGCACGCCTGACCTCCTTCCCAGTGGGCACGCCTGACCCCCTCCCCAGTGGGCATGGCTGACCCCTCCCTAGTGGGCATGTCTGATCCCTCCCCAGACATCCAAGAGCAGAGTCCCCCTGGCTGGAGGCTGTGGAGGCATCTGAGATTCCCCCCGCTGGCCAGGAGCAGCGCACCTCAGAGCTGTGGACAGGCCGCACGGCCATCACTGCGGCCGTGCTGCGCTCACTGGCGTGGGGACACCCACTGTGAGAACGCTCGGAGGCCAGCGCCCAGCGCCGCGCCGTTTGTTTTTTCCTTCAGCAATCTGCTGAATAAGGACAGGGTGGGGTGGAGCACTGGCTTGAACTCACCGCACGTTCCCCAGCAAAAGTGACCCAGACCTGCGTGTTTGTGGGCTCCTTTAGCCAACTTGCGATTTATCTTGGCTCTCGCCCAGCGGCTGCAGCCAGGACAAACGGCCTTTGATGTGGTCAGCGTATGGCTCAGGTCCCCTGCACGATGGCTCCTGTGTCCCCTCAGGTTCCTGTGCAGAGGAAACAGAGGCCTGGAAAAGTTGCCAGCGGAAAGTGTGTGTCTGCAGCTGAAGGGAGACCAGTGGTCTCCACTGCTCCGTCCAGGCCCAGTGTCCAGGGCAGCCCAGGGGACATCCGGTTGGTCACTGGGGGCCCAGAGCAGCCTGCTGGGGGACGTCTGTGCTGGTCACCCAGGGCCCAGGAAGGCCCTTCAAGGGGAGGTCCATGCTGGCCACTCAGGGCCTGGGCAGCCCATCAAGGGCCCTCTGTGCTGGCCATTCAGCATCAGGAGGTCGCCCACCCCTCAATCCAGAATATCACACTCTGGCTGGCAGGAGGGGCATCGAGAACTCACGGCGATGCCGGGAGCCCTCGGGCTTGAGGGTGGTGCCCCCCGCCTCCCTGCCGCCTGTGATCTCGGAAGACTCCGCGTCTGGGAGCCTGTCCCTCTGCCCTGGACAAGGGCTGGAACTCCTCTGAGGGACTTTTTCTCGGTGAGGAGATGTTGCATTTCCTGCTGAGACGAAGCAAGTGGGAACCCAAAGCCTGTGGAGGGCGCTCGGGACCCGCGGGGAGGCCTCACCCCATCCGCGCCGTCTCCCCGTGCTGCCCCCGGGACAGTGCTGTCTGGGACGACTGAGCAGGAAAGAAGGCTTGTTTCCCACCACAGCCCGGGAGACCCACTCCCGGGAAGCCACGTTCAGAAGCAGAGAGAGGAGGGGCGGCCCGCCGTCCTGTGTCCCTGGACGCAGCCCCTGATCCGGACCCGCGGCCTTGCCAGGTGCCAGGAGATCCCAGGTGTGGGGGAGGTAGTCCGAGGGACAGACCCCCCTTCCTGAGGCTGAAGCCCAGTGGGGGAGACGCGCGAGGCCCCCGGGTGCCCAGAGCAACCTAGGCCGGGAATCCGCGGCCGGGCCCGGGGAGTGGCCTGGGCGCGCGGCACAACCGGGGCCAGCGACCGGCCCGTCTCTCCACAGAGAAGCGGGCCCAGGAGCGGGGCTCGCGGCCGCCCGCAGCGGCTTCTGAGGCAACCAGCCGGGAGCAGACCCGAATGAAGCCCCGGCCAGAGCGGCGCCGGCGGGTTACGGTCGCCTCAGCCCTCAAAGGGCCGGCGGCAGGCTCGGGAGAGCGCAGGGAGGTCGAGGCCTTGGCGGGCTCCGGACGCCTTCATCTCACAAACCGCCTCCCGCACGCGCTCCTGCCCAGGAGCAGGTTTGCTCACAGCCGTGCGGAGGGCCGGCTGACCCCCTGCAGTGGTATCACCCAGGGTGGGGAGCGTTTCAGCATCGGATGAAAACTTCTTACGGTAAAGAGATGAAGGCACCTTAAGAAAAGTTCATTGACAAACATGAGAAGATATTTGCAAAGTGACAACAGAAAAAAGCCAACATCTAATAAGCTACACTCTCTAGAGAGATTCAACAAACTGGTTAGCTAAAGACGACCCAATAGAAAGAAAAACGGACAGAGATTCGAACAGTGATTCACAGAAAGGCAAGTGCAGAGCAACACTGATGAAACTCAGAAAATGCTGATTAAAGGAGCAGTGACGTATCCACCTGCAGAGTCAGTTACACACAGAAAATGGTAGTCATTGCTGGGAGGAGGTAGGAATGGGAAGAGCTGCGGGCCCCGGGGAAGGACTCCGGTACCATCTGCTGGTGGGGACAGTCGGCCCCACCCAGGACCCCGCGGGCTGTGCTCCGCACGGAGCCCAGCCGCGCTTGGGAAGGGCGCGCCCGCGTGCGGACCCAGGCGGGGGTGGCTTCCTGCGCTGGTCTCTGCAGCGCGCCCCGCGGGGCCGAGGGCCAAAGCCGGCGTGTCGGGCGCGCTCGCGTTGTGGGCTGTCTTACGGCCGTCTCGACAACGGCGAGACTGGGGCTGGTCGACTTGGAGCACGTTCTAAAATGAGGAGACAAAGACGGGCTACGATTGTGCGTGTGACTCAGTCTTCTCAACAGGGACTCGCTTGCCGCTGCCTGCGTGCACGTGCGGGCGTGTAACTGCACGCGATCCGCTGGGGCGAGGGGCAGACGCGCGGGACACGCCCCCAGGCTCGTGTTGGCAGTGGCGTGGTGGTGGGGAGGCTGGAGGAGACAGGAAAGAAGCCAAAGCCTGGCTTCTTGAAACAAGACTTCGGCTGGTCGGGAACTTCTCGGGAGGTGCTACCCGTTTCTGTGAGAGTCTGCACGTGTGTGCAGACGCTTGGACGCCGTTCACTGCCATGCCAGCTGTGGTGACCACAGGCCTACAGGCTTCTGGCGATTTCCTTCTTTTTAAGACCTTACAGCTTTGTAAATTTTTATACGAAAGTATTTTTAAAATTGTTGCTGGTGTTGTTTAGTGGCTAAGTAGCGTCTGACTCTTGCGACCCCATGATCTGTATCCCGCCAGGCTCCTCTGTCCATGGGGTTCTCCAGGCAAGAACACTGGAGTGGGTTGCCATTTCCTTCTCCAGGGGATCTTCCTGACCCAGGGATCAAACCCAGGTCTCCTGCATTACAGGTGAATTCTTTACTGCTGAGGCATCAGGGAAGCCCTGTTTTTAAAAAAATCTCTAACCAGGAAAACAGCAGTGAGGCTACTTTGCTGTGGGGAGAAAGAGAAACACACAGCCAGAGGCCCGCCAGGAGCTGACCCAGCCCGTCCCTGACCCACCTCGCGGTGGGGCCAGGATGGGGGGGCTGTGGGCCCCAGAAAGGACCCAGCCTTGGGCGGTGGGGCAGGGACGGAAGGGGGTTTGTGCGTCTGCACAGCTTGCCGTCAGTGGGGCGAGCCTGAAATGTCGCAGGAAGTTTCTCCTGACTCATCTCAGAGCAAACACAAGGCAGGACAAGGCTGTCCACTCTTCCTGTGCGGACACTTGGACGCCTTCATCTCACAAACCGCCTCCCGCACGCGCTCCTGCCCAGGAGCAGGTTTGCTCACAGCCGTGCGGAGGGCCGGCTGACCCCCTGCAGTGGTATCACCCAGGGTGGGGAGCGTTTCAGCATCGGATGAAAACTTCTTACGGTAAAGAGATGAAGGCACCTTAAGAAAAGTTCATTGACAAACATGAGAAGATATTTGCAAAGTGACAACAGAAAAAAGCCAACATCTAATAAGCTACACTCTCTAGAGAGATTCAACAAACTGGTTAGCTAAAGACGACCCAATAGAAAGAAAAACGGACAGAGATTCGAACAGTGATTCACAGAAAGGCAAGTGCAGAGCAACACTGATGAAACTCAGAAAATGCTGATTAAAGGAGCAGTGACGTATCCACCTGCAGAGTCAGTTACACACAGAAAATGGTAGTCATTGCTGGGAGGAGGTAGGAATGGGAAGAGCTGCGGGCCCCGGGGAAGGACTCCGGTACCATCTGCTGGTGGGGACAGTCGGCCCCACCCAGGACCCCGCGGGCTGTGCTCCGCACGGAGCCCAGCCGCGCTTGGGAAGGGCGCGCCCGCGTGCGGACCCAGGCGGGGGTGGCTTCCTGCGCTGGTCTCTGCAGCGCGCCCCGCGGGGCCGAGGGCCAAAGCCGGCGTGTCGGGCGCGCTCGCGTTGTGGGCTGTCTTACGGCCGTCTCGACAACGGCGAGACTGGGGCTGGTCGACTTGGAGCACGTTCTAAAATGAGGAGACAAAGACGGGCTACGATTGTGCGTGTGACTCAGTCTTCTCAACAGGGACTCGCTTGCCGCTGCCTGCGTGCACGTGCGGGCGTGTAACTGCACGCGATCCGCTGGGGCGAGGGGCAGACGCGCGGGACAGCCCCCAGGCTCGTGTTGGCAGTGGCGTGGTGGTGGGGAGGCTGGAGGAGACAGGAAAGAAGCCAAAGCCTGGCTTCTTGAAACAAGACTTCGGCTGGTCGGGAACTTCTCGGGAGGTGCTACCCGTTTCTGTGAGAGTCTGCACGTGTGTGCAGACGCTTGGACGCCGTTCACTGCCATGCCAGCTGTGGTGACCACAGGCCTACAGGCTTCTGGCGATTTCCTTCTTTTTAAGACCTTACAGCTTTGTAAATTTTTATACGAAAGTATTTTTAAAATTGTTGCTGGTGTTGTTTAGTGGCTAAGTAGCGTCTGACTCTTGCGACCCCATGATCTGTATCCCGCCAGGCTCCTCTGTCCATGGGGTTCTCCAGGCAAGAACACTGGAGTGGGTTGCCATTTCCTTCTCCAGGGGATCTTCCTGACCCAGGGATCAAACCCAGGTCTCCTGCATTACAGGTGAATTCTTTACTGCTGAGGCATCAGGGAAGCCCTGTTTTTAAAAAAATCTCTAACCAGGAAAACAGCAGTGAGGCTACTTTGCTGTGGGGAGAAAGAGAAACACACAGCCAGAGGCCCGCCAGGAGCTGACCCAGCCCGTCCCTGACCCACCTCGCGGTGGGGCCAGGATGGGGGGGCTGTGGGCCCCAGAAAGGACCCAGCCTTGGGCGGTGGGGCAGGGACGGAAGGGGGTTTGTGCGTCTGCACAGCTTGCCGTCAGTGGGGCGAGCCTGAAATGTCGCAGGAAGTTTCTCCTGACTCATCTCAGAGCAAACACAAGGCAGGACAAGGCTGTCCACTCTTCCTGTGCGGACACTCCCTGCCCTCTCGCTTCTCTCCCACCTGGCTGAGGGGCAGGCACCGTGAGGGGAGCTTTGCGTGTTCTCAGGCTCGAGAAGAGCGGCCTTTGTGTGGAGACTGTCTGTCTCCTCTCAGGAGCTCCTGGGGACCTTTCAGCCACTCCCATACCCCCGGCTCAGCACAGTTATGTGAATGCTTCTTGCGTGAAAAGGGAAGCTGCTTCTGTGTTTTATTAGGTCTTTCCAGGTGTAAATTTTTAAAATTCTGTTTACTGTACATTATTAACTAATCAGTGTTGAAAACCACCATTGAACACTTAACAAAATTGAGGATTATTTAACCCAGATGATAAGAATGCCAGTTTTATTCCTTTTTCTTCCAATGGGCTCAACAGAACAAGGAGCGATGCTAGCCAGCGGGAGGTGTCTCTGCTGAGTATCGACCTCTGAGCCGCGGTTTGTAGCTGATCTGTTGCCCATGGTGTGTGGGATTCCACTGATCGGTTCCCAGCGAGCCCGTCGGGCGGAGCCGCCCACCCCAGCGTGAGGCTGTCTGGTGCCCGCAGCGGCTGATGGTTAAGTAGGTGAGGCGCGTCTGCACTGTGCTTAAACACAGCAACCTCGTTCAGGGGGATTGAATGACACATTAGAGGGGCACGGCTAATAAGGAGCAGAGCTGGGTCAGTGGAAACCCTTTCATGTAAACATCCAGGGTTGGCTCCAAAAAATAGAAGTTTTGCATTTAATCAACAGAAAAGCTTTGGTTTGAGCTCATCTCGATCCATGACTGTGGACAGTCTGGAAAGTGGATACTCTGGAATTCAGTCAGAGGCCCTTCCTTCCTTCCTGGCCTTTTCATTTTTTCTTTCTGTGGTCAAATGTTAATCGCAACTAAATCTTGTCTCCCAGACGTCAGCCTGAGCAAGCTGCCAGCAACCCTGACTCACAAAAGAGGCCCAGAGGGTGAGCTGCCTGCAGGGGGTGTCAGCCTCTTCAGATGCAAGCTTGCTGGTCAACCCAGGGCCTTCTGTGCCAGCATGTAGGACCCAGGCCGTCATGAAGTTCTGGCATGGACACAGGTTCCTTCCTTGCCTCACATCTGAGTATTTATGCTGAGTTTGGAAAGTAACCACAGTTTGTTCCAGCAGAAGTCAGCCAGGTCAGTCTCTGCTAGTTGAGATAAAGCCTCTGCCTTGTCCAGAGCGAGGGCTGCAGATAATAGCAATCTGGGAGAATGGGTCTGCCTGACACCGGGGGGCCCATGGATCACAACAAGACCCCGAGCGGCTGGAGGATGTCCAGGAACCGGCGGCTGTTCACTGCTCATTATCGCTTTCCAAAGCCCAGGGTGTGGACACTTGAAATTATAATAGGAACCAACTCTTAACCCATGAGAATCACCCGCTTCTCACCACTCTTCAGAATGGACAGGAAAGAAAAGATTCTCAGAAAACAAATGAAAGTGTGAAACCCAGGACTTAGCAACGGCAACAGAATGAGGTGGCTGGTGCCTGCCTCTGTGGCTGGCACAGCCCACGATTCGCAACTGCTCTCTGGGGAGGCCCCCCAACATAACATGCTCTCCAAGTTGCAGCAAGCCAGTCATGGTATCTTAAACTCCAACGCTGGAGAAAACACTGAGCAGCTGATGAGAGGAGGTGACAGGCTGGTCAGGAGCAAGAGAGGGCACAGGCATGTGGGCAGGTGTCTGCACGCGTGTGCACGCACGCCGGAGGGGAGCGCTGCTTTCCCACCTCTCTGCACCGGCCAGCGAGGGCTGTCCTGCTGGGGGACGGGGCAGGGAGCACGGCTGGTAGCGGCCACAGTGCTCACCGTGTCCCCACAATGTGCCGGGACAGACAGACTCGGGGTTCCCGAGTGCTCGGAGCCCCGGGGCCGGCCGGCGTGCAGAGGCCCGGGGCGGTCACTCTGCGGAGCAGACGCTCTGTGCCTATGAACAGCGGACCAGCTGGCACATGGTTGTGGTTTGTAGTTTATAAAGAAATTTCATGCTTGCGTCTTATCTTCTTGTCACTGTGAGGCAGACATGACGCCATGGGGCTCAGTCTTTAGGGGACACAGAGCGCTACAAGGAGGGGAGCCCATCTGGGGGTGGCCTAAACTCTCTGGACCTGAGAGGTGAGGTCCACCTGGCTGTCTGGGAACAGATTCCAAAGGATTCTGTGGTCAGAGTCTGACCCTGGATGGTCACCAACCCCTTGTCACTTGGCCAGTAAGTAACAGGGCAAGGGCCCAGCCACTCACATTTCCTCATTGGACACTTAGTTGGAACAAGCACAAGCCTGGTGCTGTGGGCTCAGATGGAGCCCTAGCTTCTGAACTGGGCTGGCAGCTGGAGGCAGGGGTGGAGACACGGGCATGACCACAGCCACGTGGGGACCACACGCCCGCCACGAGCTGTCGAGTCGGAGCCCCCAGGGTCTGTAGGAAAGTGGAGTTAGCACCAGGGAGGTGTGCACGGAGGAGGCTTGAGACGCCGAGTGTGAGTGCCCGTGACGGCGGGGAGCAGGGGAGGGAGCCGCGTGGCTGAGAGGCCTGGGCGTGTGTGGACGCGTGTGTGTAGGCCTACGTTCTGTAAGGAAACTCTTTGGACGCTCGATCCGGTTTAGGAAGCGAACCTCTGAGGATGTTTTGGTCAGTCTCCCCTGTCTGGTGCTCGGGCTCTCCCGGCAGTTGAATGTGTCTGTGCAACACACGCATTCAGGGGATATGTCCTCAGCCTAGAGTCCTCTCGAGGCCATGTTCTCCTTGTTCTGCTCAGCGCCTGTTGTCCTGATGGCTCCTTGTTCTGCTCAGCGCCTGTTGTCCTGATGGCTCCTTGTTCTGCTCAGCGCCTGTTGTCCTGATGGCTCCTTGTTCTGCTCAGCGCCTGTTGTCCTGATGGCTCCTTGTTCTGCTCAGCGCCTGTTGTCCTGATGGCTCCTTGTTCTGCTCAGCGCCTGTTGTCCTGATGGCTCCTTGTTCTGCTCAGCGCCTGTTGTCCTGATGGCTCCTTGTTCTGCTCAGCGCCTGTTGTCCTGATGGCTCCTTGTTCTGCTCAGCGCCTGTTGTCCTGATGGCTCCTTGTTCTGCTCAGCGCCTGTTGTCCTGATGGCTCCTTGTTCTGCTCAGCGCCTGTTGTCCTGATGGCTCCTTGTTCTGCTCAGCGCCTGTTGTCCTGATGACTCTTCTTTGGAAGGGCCAGAGGCAGGGAGGCAGTGGATTGTAACCCCTCCCTCACGCGGACGCCACTGCCGTCTCTGTGAGGTCGGTCACAGCTTCCCAGGCGTGTGCTGGTGTCTCTGAGTGTGTGTGTCCTGTTTCCATCCTCCTGTTAAATTCTAAGCTCGGCGTCTTAAGAGTTTGCTTCTTATCCACCATGCCACGCCGCAGTGCCGGAAGACAGGGCAAGCTGAGTACTTCTTGTTTAGACTGAATGACATCATCTCCTGGTTTAAGGAAATTAACTTGGGATTTTAAATTTGTAAGTTTGGCTTTGGTGATTAAACACAGGCAAACATTTTGTTCTTGATGTTGGAATTCCCCAGCTACCAGAATGAGAACAATGCCAACAAAACACTTTAAAAAAAGTCATTGACATTTTTCTCCACACATAGATCCCAAAAAGAAACCATTTTCCCATAAGGTCAAGCAGGAATGTCACAATATGTGGGCAGACCTGAAGTTCGATCCTTCTGGAAATAAACTTGCATGGGTTGGATAAAGTTTTCATGTTTTTTCCGCCATAGGTTTCTAGCTTTGTTATCAGAGTGGGTAGCTTTCATCAAAAACCTTTGACCTGGTCCAGAGAAAGACATATATCTGGACGGACACTGCAAACCTCTGCCCATCACCCGGATGCTCACGCGCACAGAGCACGACAGCAGATGCTCTTGGCAACGGTTTGCCGGCTCATGTCCTCGAATCAGCCGGCCTTTGCATGCTTTTCTGGCACACGGCTCTTCCCAGCATTTTAAGAAGGAGCACGTCCCTACACTGAGGGCTATGCACTGAGAGCCTGGCTGGCTGGAAAGCAAGTCAAGTCAAAAGCTAAGACATGGAAGTAACCTAACTGTCCAGTGACAGATGAATGGATTAAAAGAAGGATAAAATGGAACGCTACTCCCAGCCATAAGAATAATGCCATTTGCAGCCACATGGGTGGCCCTAGAGACTGTCATACCAAGTGAAGTAAGTCAGACAGAGAGAGAGAAGTAGCATATGATATGGCTTATATGTGCACATAGGAATTAACAAGAGGGACTCGCAGACATAGAACACAAACATGATTACCAAAGAGGAAGAAGGGGGTACAGTAAGAATTTGGTAGGTGTACACACTACCACATATGAAAGAAACAACAAGTTCCCACTGGATAGCACAGGGAAGTACAGCCAGTGTCTTGTAATAACTTGTTATGGAAAAGAAACCGAAAAGGCATATATACATGCTTACATGTGTGTATATCTGAATTACTTTGCTGTACACATGAAACTAATGTGCTATTGTAAATCAACGATACTTCAATTTAAGAAAAAGAAAAAAATAGACAAATTATGTGCATAGGCAACTGACAAAACAAAACCACAAACTTCTAACAAAAAGGGAAATAAGAAACACCCACAGAATCAATCCAGCGCTGTTACCTGCACACAGCAGGTATGGGAATTTGACTATCGTGGATACGAAGCGGCTGCCGGGCAGGCACCGTGCCTGTGAGCTCTGCATGTGAGCGTCGCCCACCGTGCGCATCCCTGGGGCAGCTGGGTGAGCGTGGCATCGCATCAGGTGTGCCTGGGGTCACCTCACTGGGGGTGAGGAGCCTTTCCCATCATGGGAGCTCTACGTTGCCTGCGGATTCCGGGGTTTCACGGATGCATGTTCAGGGCACACGTGACCTGCATGGGCCTGGACTCAGAGACGGACGCCAGGGACCTGATGCCATCCGTCACGACCGCGACACACGGGGAGGGGGTGGGGCTGGGGGAGCATCCGGCCGGAAAACCAAAGGGAAAAGCCGGGTGCTCGCGGCTGCATCCCCTCAGGCCCTGGGAAGAGCCGTCCCAGCGCCGAGTCCGGGCAGCGGGCTCTCAGACAAGAGGCTCTCATTTCACGGGTCACGGCCTCCAGCTCGGACTTTCTGTTGCAACATCAAATTTATAGCCCCGCAGACCACTCCCCTCCTGGGAATGCTCCCTCAGCATAGAGAACGGGGGACAGGCCACCCTGCCTGACCGGAAGGGCCTCGGGGGGCAGGGCGGCCAGTACAGGCGGGACAACCCACTGTCCGTGGGGTGGCTCCTCAGAGGAGCTAGGGGTCCTGCCTGACTCAGCCCATGGGGGCCTGGGGGCCTCGGAGCCCGAGAACGCTGGGCTTCACCAGAGCTTAGAGATGGGAGGCTCACGCTGGGAGCTGGGCCCTGGTGACTGCTGCGTGACGCTGTGCAGTTGAAACTGATACACTAGATGAACATTCACGAGCACAGATGAAGGTGGGCTTGCCTCTGCCCTTGCTTCAGTTGCTGATGGCTACAGAGATGCCTGCAGCTGGACCTGCGCCCCAGCCCCGGACCCGCTGCCTGTCCGGTCTGGGGCCCCGGGGCCGCGTCTCTCCGAGGCCACATGTGAGAGTTACCCTTGGAGGTACAGGAAGGGGGGTGCAGGGAGGTTTTCACAGAAGAACGCGGCCTCCACGGTCTTCCAGGCTGGTGATGGCGCCCATGGGACGGGGTGGCCGAGCTGCGGCCGAGGGAGTCGTGCTCAGCGGCTGGCGCCCCGTGTCCTGGGGGAGGGCCCGCAGCCCCGCCAGCGCACGGGGCCCGGCTGAGCGCCCGGCTGCGGGGGGCGTCCCGCGGGGCGGAGGCGGCGCTGAGGGCGCGGGGAGCCCGGGCCTCGCGGGGAGCAGCGCTGCGGGGCCTCCCGGGCCCTCGTGGGCAGGCGCGCGGAGCACGGGGGAGGCAGGCGGGGGAGGCTGCGCCCGGCCCGGCCCTCCGACTCTGCCTAATCTGTCACCAGGGGTCACTGGCCGGGCGGCGGCTCCTCTCCAGCGGCCGTTCCCAGGAAGGTGCCTGGGAAGGAGGAGGGAGACACTTGCAGAGACTCGGTGGGGAGGAAGCGCCTCTCACACGGCTGGAGGGGTTCCCAGGCTCCCCGTCCGCCCCGCGGTCAGGGGTCAGGAAGTGACGCGCCCCGTGCTGGTTCTGCTCCGCTGGCCGCGTCGCTGGCCGGCTGTGCCCCAGGAGGGGTCCTGGCAACGTCCTGCCACCTGCAGCAACGCCTCCTCTTGATTCTAGTCAGTTAACTTGAGGGAAGGCCGTTTGTCCAACAGGGGTGAGAGGTGTCCTCTTAGTTGAAAAAGTCAGTTTAAAGTTTAAGAAAACTTTGACATACATCATGTAACATTTTAATTTTTCCCAAACCAAAATGCTGATTTCCAAACTTTTCAAGGGAGGGTCAGCCTCAGTGTTATTGGATCCCCAAGTCTCTCTGATGCAAAAACCACCGTAGCCACGGGGGTGGTACCTGGTGTCATCTTCAATGAGGGGGATGTGGCCCCTCCAGAAACCACCAGAGCTGGGAGCTCCTGGCTTATGGAGTCTCGTCCACATCTGACTTGGCAATTTTTTTTTTCCGTACTCACTTTGAAAGGGTTATTCCTATTACCTTTCACAGAAACAATTCTTTTTTCTTTTTACACTAATATGTAAAGCAACATTTTGTATAATTTGTTTTCATTAAAAACTATATCTAGTGCCTCCTAAGGTGGATCTTTGGGGTTTGAAAGACTGAAGGTGGGAGGAGAAGGCAATGACAGAGGATGAGATGGTTGGATGGCATCACCGACTCGATGGACATGAGTTTGGGTGAACTCCGGGAGTTGGTGTTGGACAGGGAGGCCTGGTGTGCTGCCGTTCATGGGGTCACAAAAAGTCTGACATGACTGAGCGACTGAACTGAACTGAACTGCGGGTGGTGCCAGTGGTAAAGAACCCACTTGCTAATGCAGGAGACAGAGAGAACAGGGCTCAGTCTCTGAATCAGAAACATCCCCTGGAGAAGGGCATGGCAAGCCCCTCCAGTATTCTTGCCTGGGAAATTCTATGGACAGAGGAGCTTGGCAGGATACAGTCCACTGGGTTGCAAAGAGTCAGACATGACTGAAGCAACTTAGTAACTATCTGACACATAATGGTTAACTTACGTAGTTCCAGTAGGCACAGACTAGCTTCACATGGACAAACACACATAACTTGGTGAACATGACTTTACGTGGCCACAGGATGCTAGAGGAATGCCCAGGTGAGGGTCCCTGAAGACCTCCAGCAGGGGGTTCTGGACCTCATAGAGGAGTCACCATCACCACCACCACCATCACCACCACCACCATCACCACCGTCCTCACCATCACCATCACCACCATCCTCATTACCACCACAACCATCACCACCACCACCACCATCACCACCATCATCACCATCCTCATCACCACCACAACCATCACCACCATCACCACCATCATCACCACCACCACCATCACCACCACCATCACCACCATCACCACCATCCTCATCACCACCACCACCATCACCACCACCACCACCACCATCACCACCATCACCACCATCCTCATCACCACCATCCTCACCATCACCACCATCACCACCACCATCACCACCATCACCACCATCCTCATCACCACCACCACCACCACCATCA
>SJXP01002858.1:73063-86388 GCA_006408505.1 Damaliscus lunatus | reverse complement strand
TGTATAAGAGACAGCCACCATCCTCATTACCACCACCACCACCACCACCATCACCACCATCACCACCATCACCACCATCCTCATTACCACCATCACCAACATCACCACCACCACCACCATCACCACCACCACCATCACCACCATCACCACCATCACCATCACCATCACCACCACCACCATCCTCATTACCACCACCACCACCACCACCACCATCACCACCATCACCACCATCACCATCACCACCATCACCACCATCATCATCACCATCACCATCACCACCATCCTCATCACCACCACCACCATCACCACCACCACCACCATCACCATCACCATCACCATCACCACCACCATCACTATCACCACCATCATCAACATTTTGAACATTTATATTAGGTTCTTTGTTAAACATGTTACAGAAACTATCTCCTCAAATCCTCCTGTAACCCTATGGCATAGATCATGCTTATAGCTTCCATTTCAGAGGTGAAACTCGACTTCAGATAAGCCCACCCACAAGTAAGCATAGCAGGCGAGGAGTGGAACTGAAGTGGAGTGGCCCCGTGTGGTGCAGTCTCCCCTGAGTGCTGCTGCCGCATGTGAGCTTTGAGGGACTGAATCAAGAAGTCAGGCACTTTGCCAGCCTGCTTGCCCAGCTCTGCAGTGAGGGAGCTGGGCTGGGGGGAAGCCTGGTCTGACCTCAGCACACACAAGCTCTCCACCTGGCCCCCAGCTCATGTGGCTCCCTGAGTTGGAGGGATTCTCAAGCCCTGAGCCCCTGGAGTGCCCATCCTCCTCTTAGTGGCTCCTGTGAGCGCTGCCCCTCCCCAGCTCACGCCTGCCCGACTCTGATTCAGCTCAGAATCAGAGCCTGAACTGCCCGATGTGGAAATGACTGGGGTGGCACCGAGGTTCTGGAGAGGACACAGGGGCAGTGCTGGTGACAGCCACCCTCGGGGATCGGTGAGCCTGGCTCTGTAGTCACATGGTAATACCTATTACTCATCAAATGTCCTTCTCCTTGGAGGCAGATTTTAATTTTAGACATGAGAAAGAGGAGAGAAAAGTCACCCCATAGCAGAGCTGGGATGCACTCCTAGAGCTCTCTGGTTTCAGCACCTGAGTTTTAGCTGTTGGTTCTGCAACCCAACCCCCAGCAGGGACCACCACAGGGCCCTCTAGATGCCAGCCGCTATGTGGAAGCCCCTCACAGGAGAGAGGGGACAGGTCTGGACCAGGTTTCTAATTTCCCCATGTGAGGTGTTGAGGATAAGGCTGTGCTTCCATAGCAAATGAGCTGGACGTGTCTAACCTCCACTGTCCTGGCTCACTCTGCAGAGGACGCCTGTGGGTCTCCTCTGTCTGACCAAGAGCCTGAAACATTAAGGCAAAGCTTGAGTGCAGACTGTCTGGGACCTTATGCCTGATGCCTGCCTGGCCCCTACACCAGGCCCTGCTCCCGCACCCTACAGCCACCACTGCCTGACATTTGCTGGGAAGACAGCAGAGCACTCAGCCCCTCGCAATCACTGCTCTCCAGACACTGGACTTATTCTCCACCGATCATCCTTCTGCCCACCTGTGGCTACACGACCCTGTCCCAGCAGCCTGGCAGAACCGGACACAGCCACACAGGCCAGTCGGCACCTCATCCCCAGGCCCGCTCCACCTGGTCCTGCCTGCACATGCTCACGCTCCTGTGCATACTCACCCAGGAAGCACACGCACCCGCCAACAGGCTCACACACATGTTCACACCCCGCACACCTCTGCCCTAGAACTCACTCTCCGAACAGGAATGTAGCTCCTCTTAGCCTTCTCCTAACCCCAGACAGAGGCCCGATTCCAGGCATGTTGCAGTTGTTTCACAGGTCATTGTTCAGCTGAAGTGACTAAGATAAGGAGATTATCTTAAATAAGCATTTATAAAGTTAAACATTCAAATAAGCATCTTTCAAAATACTATTTGGAAAGTCCTTTCTTTGGTCCAGTGACAGTCAAACACTTTTGAAACTCTCTGATCATTGTGGCAAGGTGCCCAGGATTCGACTGACGTGTCAGATGCTTAGAAAAGGTCAGCAGGCCTCTCCCTGCTGGGGAGTCTTCAGACCCTCTGCTTCCTGTGACTGCTGTCGCCCTCGCCTGCACAGATTTGGTTCTAGGGCCCTGGTCTCATGTCAGCCTCATGGTCTCATGGAAGCAGAGCCTGGGCGTCCATCCGCAAAGCAGTGGCTCTGACTGTCTCTGGTTCTCAGTGACTGAAGGTGCTAGAAAAGCAGAGGAGGTGCCACAGTGCTGGGAGGCCGAGGAAAGGAATGCGGGGTTGTCTGCAGCTGTCCACGGCGAGGCTTCCTGTGCCCACAGCACTGTCTCCCAGGCTTGCTGGCCAGCGACCTGCAAGGGCCCATTGGGTCACCCACAGACTGCCTCGGGGGTCAGCCAGACCTGGGCCTTAGCCTGGTAGCTTGCAGAGCTTTGGCGGGATGCAGATCCTTGCGGGCTGCAGACCCTGGCTGGTTTTGGCCAGCGGCTGCCCTTGGCTCCTTGCCCCTGGGCATTCTGGTCTTGGCTTCCTTGTCAAAACCAGCCAAGAAGAGAGCGTCTTAGCAGGACAGACATCAGGGCTTATGCAATGCGATGAAAGAAACGAGCACCCATCTCTGTGGCCACATTCCACGGTGGGCCAAGGTCGTGTGACGTAGCAGGCAGTCACCCTCATCCTTCCTGCCGGATTGTACCGGCCGCACGCAAGTCAGAGGTGAGCGCCCAGTCCAGGGGTGCAGATGCCAGTGGGGCAAGGGGGCAGTTCCCGCCCCATCTAAATGTCCCCATCTCCTACGTGCATGGTTTCCTTTACTCTTGCCTGTATTGGGGACTAAGGATACCCACTTCAAAGATGCATCATTAGGAAGTGACGAGAGGTGAGGCGGGGCATTGAGGGCAGCTCCAGGGCCGGCCGTGGGGCCGGAGCCACATCTGCCATCAGCACTGAGGGCAGGGGGTCCCCTGTCTGGGGCATCTCTGGGGGAGTCCTTCACTCTTGCTCATCACAGCACCAGCCCGCCGGCCCCTCACTGCAGTGGGGTGGGGAGGAGGCTGCAGTCGCAGGCATCAGGACAGCATCTCAAACATGCCAGGGCCTGTCCCTGTGGTCCCAGGCGTGGCTGAGTGCCTGGCTCCCCGGTAACTTGCACTCTGGTTAGAACCGCCTCGACTGTGATGAGCGCCGCTACCGGGCTGTCTCTGTGATGGTGACAGTGTTCATTCGTGACAGCCAGCAGCAGCGACGTGCACTGGAAAGTCCCAGGCTCCCACATGCCTCCTCAGTGCAGCCTGCAAACCTGGGTTACTGAACCCCACTCTGTGAGTGACCCTCAGGATTGGACGGTTGCCCAGTGTGCCGTGGCCACGAGTGGACCCGCCAGCAACGTCTCTGCAGGGGAGGAAGGCGCCCCCAAGCCCGTGCCTGCGCAGGCCTGCCGCAGCGAAGAGCTCGGAGGGGAAAGGGTGCCTAGCAGGGCAGGGGGCGGCCAGCTCTGCCCTGGGTGTGGGTACCTGCCCCTCCGGGGGTGCTGGCATGGACCCCATCTGTATTCTCTCTGCTGCCTCTGCCCTGCTCTGCGCTCAGCCCTGTGAGGCCCCCTCTCCACCCAGAGTCCCCCGGCTATGCCCTCATCCAGTTCCGTCCTCTCCTACCAGAGTGACTGACCAAGGAGGGAGCTGAGGACACCCGGTGGGGGGGGACTGGGCACTGGAGGTTGGCGCTGCTGATCTCAGAGATGAGCTCAGGGATGGGTGGTGAAGGTGATGGTGACTGAGAGAGCACACGTATGAGGGCTTGCACCAGGAAGCAGGGGCTGGGCTGGCCTGTAGTGAGGACGGATGGCCAACAGTGAGGACAAATGGTCCGTAGTCAGGCCAGATGGTCCGTAGTGAGGATGGATGGTGCATAGTGAGGATGGATGGTCCATAGTGAGGCTGGATGGTCCATAGTGAGGCTGGATGGTCCATAGTGAGGATGGATGGTCAATAGTGAGGATGGATGGTCCGTAGTGAGGATGGATGGTCCATAGTGAGGATGGATGGTCCGTAGTGAGGATGGATGGTCCATAGTGAGGATGGATGGTCCATAGTGAGGATGGATGGTCCATAGTGAGGATGGATGGTCCATAGTGAGGATGGATGGTCCATAGTGAGGATGGATGGTCCATAGTGAGGATGGATGGTCCATAGTGAGGATGGATGGTCCATAGTGAGGATGGATGGTCCATAGTGAGGATGGATGGTCCATAGTGAGGATGGATGGTCCATAGTGAGGATGGATGGTCCATAGTGAGGATGGATGGTCCATAGTGAGGATGGATGGTCCATAGTGAGGATGGATGGTCCATAGTGAGGATGGATGGTCCATAGTGAGGATGGATGGTCCATAGTGAGGATGGATGGTCAATAGTGAGGATGGATGGTCCATAGTGAGGATGGATGGTCCATAGTGAGGATGGATGGTCCATAGTGAGGATGGATGGTCCATAGTGAGGATGGATGGTCCATAGTGAGGATGGATGGTCCATAGTGAGGATGGATGGTCCATAGTGAGGATGGATGGTCCATAGTGAGGATGGATGGTCCATAGTGAGGATGGATGGTCCATAGTGAGGATGGATGGTCCATAGTGAGGATGGATGGTCCATAGTGAGGATGGATGGTCCATAGTGAGGATGGATGGTCCATAGTGAGGATGGATGGTCCATAGTGAGGATGGATGGTCCGTAGTGAGGATGGATGGTCCATAGTGAGGATGGATGGTCCATAGTGAGGATAGATGGTGCATAGTGAGGACGGATGGTTCATAATGAGGCTGGATGGTCCATAGTGAGGCCGGATGATCAGTAGTTAGGATGGATGGTCCATGGTGAGGACAAATGGTCAATAGTCAGGCCAGATGGTCTGTAGTGAGGATGGATGGTCTGTAGTGAGGACGGATGGTCAATAGTGAGGATGGATGGTCCGTAGTGAGGATGGATGGTCCATAGTGAGGATGGATGGTCCATAGTGAGGACGGATGGTCAATAGTGAGGATGGATGGTCCGTAGTGAGGATGGATGGTCCATAGTGAGGATGGATGGTCCATAGTGAGGATGGATGGTCCATAGTGAGGATGGATGGTCCATAGTGAGGATGGATGGTCCATAGTGAGGATGGATGGTCCATAGTGAGGATGGATGGTCCATAGTGAGGCCGGATGGTCAATAGTGAGGATGGATGGTCCATAGTGAGGACGGATGGTCAATAGTGAGGATGGATGGTCCGTAGTGAGGATGGATGGTCCATAGTGAGGATGGATGGTCCATAGTGAGGTTGGATGGTCCGTTGTGAGGATGGATGGTCCATAGTGAGGATGGATGGTGCATAGTGAGGATGGATGGTCCATAGTGAGGATGGATGGTCCGTAGTGAGGATGGATGGTCCGTAGTGAGGCCAGATGGTCAATAGTGAGGATGGATGGTCCACAGTGAGGCCGGATGGTCAATAGTGAGGATGGATGGTCCGTAGTGAGGATGGATGGTCCTTAGTGAGGCCGGATGGTCAATAGTGAGGATGGATGGTCCGTAGTGAGGATGGATGGTCAGTAGTGAGGCCGGATGGTCAATAGTGAGGATGGATGGTCCATAGTGAGGATAGATGGTGCATAGTGAGGACGGATGGTTCATAATGAGGCTGGATGGTCCATAGTGAGGCCGGATGATCAGTAGTTAGGATGGATGGTCCATGGTGAGGACAAATGGTCAATAGTCAGGCCAGATGGTCTGTAGTGAGGATGGATGGTCTGTATTGAGGACGGATGGTCAATAGTGAGGATGGATGGTCCGTAGTGAGGATGGATGGTCCATAGTGAGGATGGATGGTCCATAGTGAGGTTGGATGGTCCATAGTGAGGATGGATGGTGCATAGTGAGGACGAATGGTCCATAGTGAGGCCGGATGGTCCATAGTGAGGATGGATGGTCCGTAGTGAGGCCAGATGGTCAATAGTGAGGATGGATGGTCCATAGTGAGTATGAATGGTGCATAGTGAGGATGGATGGTCCATAGTGAGGATGGATGGTCCATAGTGAGGCCGGATGATCAGTAGTTAGGATGGATGGTCCATAGTGAGGACGAATGGTCCATAGTGAGGATGGATGGTCTGTATTGAGGACGGATGGTCAATAGTGAGGACAGATGGTCCGTATTGAGGATGGATGGTCCATAGTCAGGATGGATGGTCCGTAGTGAGGATGGATGGTCCATAGTGAGGCTGGATGGTCCATAGTGAGGATGGATGGCCTGTAATGAGGACAAATGGTCAATAGTGAGGCTGGATGGTCTGTAGTGAGGCCGGATGGTGCATAGTGAGGACGGATGGTCCATAGTGAGCATGGATGGTGCATAGTGAGGACGGATGGTCCATAGTGAGGCTGGATGGTCAATAGTGAGGCCAGATGGTCAGTAGTTAGGATGGGTGTTCCATAGTGAGGATGGATGGTGCATAGTGAGGCCAGATGGTCAATAGTGAGGACAGATGGTCAATAGTGAGGATGGATGGTCCACAGTGAGGCCGGATGTTGCATAGTGAGGACGGATAGTCCATAATGAGGCTGGATGGTCCATAGTGAGGCCGGATGGTCAGTAGTTAGGATGGATGGTCCATAGTGAGGACGGATGGTCAATAGTGAGGATGGGTGGTCTGTATTGAGGACAGATGGTCAATAGTGAGGACAGATGGCCCGTACTGAGGCTGGATGGTCCATAGTGAGGATGGATGGTCCATAGTGAGGATGGATGGTCAATAGTGAGGACGGATGGTCAGTAGTGAGGATGAGTGGCCCATAGTGAGGACAGATGGTCTGTAGTGAGGATGGATGGTCCATACTGAGGATGGATGGTCTATAATGAGGATGATGGTCAGTAGAGGCCACTGACATCCAACCTAAGGCTCAGAGAAAAGCCTGGCAGGGGCATGGCATTCTGGAGTGAAGCCAGACCTGCCTTTGTAGCTAACTACCTCCAACACGTGATGGCCATGGGTGAGGCCTGCGGGCCTGCATGTCCCAGCAGGTGATGGCCGTGGGTGAGGTCTGCGGGCCTGCATGTCCCAACGCTGGAGCTGGACAAAGAAGCCTGATGCTGGGGTGCAGCAAGTGAGGAGCCCCAGTCTGGGTGTGACTGGCAGTCACAGGACCAGGGTGAACATGGACTTCACACCCTGCTCACCCCCAGGACCCCTGCCTGCATTCCCAGAGGGCATCGCTGCTCAGCCTCTGTGTTTGCTAAGGCCACTGTCCCCCCGGCCCCCAAGCCCAGGACTGCAGCCAATCCGGTTGCTGGGCCCCTGCCCCGGGCACATTGCGCACAGCCGCAGGGTCATCAGAGGCCCTGACTCCCTGGGAAGCTGCCCGTCCTCCCGCCCAGGCTGCTCTGTCTTCCGCTAATGGCCAAACGCTAGCCGGTCAATGGTGTGGGTTGGAACCTTATAAGCGTGACTCATATATTTCATTTTATTTATGGATGTAGCACTTTTTCAGGGTTAATAGTACCCCTTTTGTCTGGTTTTTGTGTAATACTCAGCTATAAAATTTGCAAATTTAATTTAAATAAATATTTTTTAGTTGGTTGACTAAATGTCTTCAGATGTCACATTTCAAACCATTATTATAAATTTGACACATCCGATTTCCTTGGGTACTTCAAACACTGAGTAAAGAAAACTTGCAAATCTAACGAGAGCTGAGATGAGCCAGCAGCTCTGCAGCAGCCGCTCTTAGTTGTTATTGGGGTTGAGATTTTATGGCGCAGGAAGATGGTAGTGTCCAAATAGATGCCCCCCTTCTTTCTGGAGTTTCCTGTGCCATAATTTTGGAATTTTACTCCAAAATCAGCCTGTGTGAGATGTGGAAAGGCAGCTGAAGAGCCTGTGCAGAATGCCAAATACCCCCGCAGAAGTGGCCCCAGGCCACTCGGGTGTTTTCTCAGACACTCTCTGGAAGGCCCTGAGTGAGTGAGTGAGCAGCCAGGCTGTTCCGTTGACTCTGGGATGGACACCCCAGCCTGCCCTGCGTCCTCCAGCCACAGCAGCACCTCATTCCTCTGAGGTGCCAGAGGCACTGGGGCTCTGGTGTTCCTTGGAATTAGGCCTGGTTTGTGTAGTTGGGCAGGCAAGGGCAGCGGGGGCTGTAGGACTGGGGAGGTTCTCGACTCCTGCTCCATGCCTCCTCTGATCCTCTTGGGCTTTGTCTTCTACTCTGAACAAAATAAGGGCCCCTCGAACACTCCACTGTGCTTGCAGACCTGGGAGCTGGCGGCAATCCCCTGGAAGGGAGGAAGGGAGACGCCCAGCAAGGGGGCAGGACATCCACTGGACTTGAGCAACTGCACCAGTGACCTGCTGACCAGAGGTCTGGGCCATGACCACTCGGCCAGGAGCTCGTGGCTTAACCAGGTGGGACCTGAGGGGCCTCAGTGTGTGGCTGCTCTGGGCTGGCCTCTCTCGACACACAGGCCTGTAGGCCAGGGAGGGGCCTCTCCAGCGCCAAGCTCACAGCTGGCACCCTGGCCTCGGCACCCAGCTTTTGGACGGTGGGAGGGGTAGGCCTGCTGTTGAAGCCCTGGCCTGTGGACGCGTCAAGGTGGCCGAGCCTGGTCCTGGTCAGCCTGGAGAGGATGCAGGAGGCCGGCTCCCCTTTCGGTTGAGCTGAGGGTGCCCCTGAGGAGCAAGGGTGCACTCAGGCTGTGCTCTGCCTGGAGACAGTGACTGTCCCAGGGGAGGTGAGCAGTCTGCCACAGGCTTAGGGCCGCTGTAGGTAGACGGTGAGCAGAGCCACAGGAGAGCAGGGTGGGTGAGCAGACCCGTTTCCTCCTGGCCCCATCTGGCAATCAGGCTTTGCCCTCCAGCAAAAGTCCGATGATCCTCACAGTGCTTGTCTTGGCAAGCACGTTTATAGACTCTGTTACTCACAGTCGTGCTAATCCTGCTACAAGACGCACTGCTGCCTATGGCTGCTCGGAAGCCCTGTGCCCGGAGCCTGGTGGGCAGGTTTTGTTTCCTCCCCAGGGAGAACGCTGTGTCCACAGCACCCCAGTGACCCAGCTCCCCAGGGAGAGGACTGTGTCTACAGCACCCCAGTGACCCAGCTCCCCAGGGAGAGTGCTGATTCCACAGCACCCCAGTGATCCAACTCAACAGGGAGAGGACTGTGTCCACAACACCCCAGTGACCCAGCTCCCCAAGGAGAGGACTGTGTCTACAGCACCCCAGTGACCCAGCTCCCCAGGGAGAGGACTGTGTCCACAGCACCCCAGTGACCCAGCTCCCCAAGGAGAGGACTGTGTCCACAGCACCCCAGTGACCAGGCTGGCCTTCAGTAATGGCCTCCATTATCCTCACACTGCAAGTGCTACACATTAAGAGAGCCTCTCGTATCAATTATTAAATGGATACAGATAAACATGAAGTGATTTCTGCTCAGAACATAGCTACCATAATGATAAATTTTCCATGTGTGAGCACTGGAAGCAGTACATTGTAAGGGCAGTTTTGCTTCGTTCCTGGATTGTAATGGGTGTGAACACAAGCATATCTATAGGTACACACAAGCATCCTCACGCACACCTGGCATGGCTGCAGAGGTTGTCTGGGGCAACCGTTCTTGATGCTGTCTGGGTGTTTTGGGTTGTGGGGAGGGGCTGTCTCCTGCTCCGGCTGCAGAGAACCCACGTCATTGCCATGATGGCATAAAAGGAACTTTTCCTCCAACCTTTTGCTTACTTGAGGAGAACAAAGCCCCCTCAGGTCTGGTGGGTGAGATGCAGCCACCGTGGCCTGGGGTCTGGCTGGACACTTGGCCCCCGTACAGATGAGGCGGAGGGTGGAAGCTCCACAGCCTGAACGGCAAAGGAGACGAGTGTCCGCACGGCGACCTTCGCACCTTGAGGCTCAAGGGGGCCACTGCCTTTTCCCCTGGGGGCACAGGCGCTGGACTGTCCCCTGACAGCCTCCGCCCAGGTCCTCCCACTGAACCCAGATCTGCTGCAGGATGCAGCATAGACACGTCTGTGGGCAGGAATAGGGCACAGGACAGGGAGCTTCCCAAGAGACGGGTCTGCTCCACCGCGGACAGCCTGCCGGGCGCCGCCTCCTGGCCCGGCCCTGGGAGCCGTGGGGGCGGGGGTGGCCAGAGGAGCCCACTCCTGCTTTCTGTGGAAGCACTGATTGAGGCTCTACTGTGGATGGTCAGCCAGGGGGCCGCCTCCTGGCCCGGCCCTGGGAGCTGTGGGGGCGGGGGGTGTGCTAGCCACAGGAGCCCACCTGCTTTCTGTGGACGTGCTGATCGAGGTTACTGGTCCACAACTGTCTGGTCTGAGCTTAGCCCTCATGCAGCTCCTGGCCCGGCCCTGGGAGCTGTGGAGCGGGGAGCGGCCGAGGGAACCCACACCTGCTTTCCAGGGAAGCACTGATCAAGGATAACGATCCACAAGGGTCTAATCTGAGCTTGTCCCCCAACAGCTCTCTGCCCCTGGGAGCTGGTCATCCTTCCGGGGCCAAGCACGTCTAATCTGAGTGTGTCCCCCCACAGCTCTCTGTCCCTGGGAGCTGGTCATCCTTCTGGGGCCAAGCACACCTATGCTTTGCTGTCCTCGCTTGGGGGAGCCAGGACCACCCCCACCTGCTGGGCAAGCCGAGCCCACGACCCACTGTCCCTACAGACTCTGTCCCTCCCTGCCTGGGGCCTGTGGACTCCAAGATGATGTAGGGGGAGGGGAGCTTCTGCAGAAGAAGTGGGGTCTCCGCCAGGCTCAGCCAGGCTGGTGCAGGAGGCGGCCACCTCCGGGGGTCTGTGTGGAGGTTCAGGGTGTCCACATGGGGACAGCAGCACCCTCCTCCCCAGGAGGAGGACAGGAACACCCTGACCGTGAACGCCATGCAGGGAGGGCCATCCTACGCCCATACAGAGGAGTGGAAGCAGGCGAAGAAGACACTCCCAGGAGCCGGAGCTGGTCTCCCCCACGAGCATCACTGGGGCGGCAGGCGCATGAGGACAGATGAGCCACAGGAAACCACAGGGCACAGGCCCCCAGCCAGACCACAGCCGGCTTACCCTCGAGTTAGGCCCCACAGGCACCACTGCCCCCGGAGGGCCGTCCACGCCGGCCTGAGGCAGCCCTGCCCCCAGGAGGGGCATCCACGCTGGCTTGACTGCCCCCGGAGGGCCGTTCACACCGGCCTGAGGCACCACTGCCCCTGGAGGGCCATCCACGCCGGCCTGACTGCCCCCGGAGGACTGTCCATGCCGGCCTGAGGCACCCCTGCCCCCAGGAGGGGCATCCACACTGGCTTAACTGCCCCCCGGGGGGCCATCCACACCATCCTGACAGCCCTCTGGAGGGCCATCCACGCTGGCCTGACCACCCCCTGGAGGGCTGTCCACACTGGCCTGACTGCAGGCTGGAGGGCCATCCACACTGGCCTGACCACCCCCTGGAGGGCTGTCCACACTGGCCTGACTGCAGGCTGGAGGGCCGTCCCCGCCGGCCTGACCACCCCCTGGAGGGCCTGACTGCCCCTGGAGGGCCGCCCCGCCGGCCTGGCCGCGCCTGGAGGGCCGCCCCGCCGGCCTGGCCGCGCCTGGAGCAGAGACGGGGCTGTCGGGCGGGAGGGCAGGGCTCGCGGGGTCTGCTCTGCCCCCTGTGACGCACACCCCCCGCCCCCCATCTCAGGCATCAGATGGCACAGACGGGGCCTTGGCCTCAGTGATGGGGTGACTGGGAGTGAGACCCTCCAGCGGAGCCTCTCCCTGGGCTCTCGGCCAGCTGGGGGCCCAGCACCTCCAAACCCAGAACGCCCGTCTCTCCCCCTAGGAGACTACTCCCTGTCACTCAGACGGGCCCCTCCCCAGTCCGTCTTGAAGGCTTGTTCTTTTTGGTAAAGTCCCACGGAGCCTGACACAGGGTCCGCTCAAGAAGAGCACTGCAGCACCACTGCGGGGCGGGCTGGCCGGGGTGTCCTGTCCCGGCCGTCCCCATCCGGCTCTGCCGAGCTCGCCAGAGTCATCGGCACCCGCCCCCGGCCCCCGCAGGAGGGAAAGCGAGCGCCGCGTCCCTGAGCAGGCCCCCCGCGGGCCTGCCGCAGGCCCGTCTTCCCCACAGCCTGCATCACAAGGGCGGACGGAGCTCGGCCGTCAGCTTTCTGGTGACAAGGCCGCCAGCCAGGCGGGGCTCTCGGGCACCCCCTGCTCTCCCTCGCTGCCGCCGTGGGGGGACCCCTCTGGGCACCCAGAGCACAGGCTGTGCCCCCAACCCAGGCCCAGCCTCTGGGGACCTGCTCAGGGGCAAGACCCCTCCAAAGGGCTCCTGCCCCTCAGGGCGTGATGCAGCTCCATCCGCTTGTCCCAGAGCTTGCCCAGAGCAGGGCCACCTGCCCTCGTCCAAATCCCTTTTCTGCAGGGGCAGGCTCCCCAAGTCTCCTATGGCCTCATCTCAGCTAACTGCATAGACCAGGCCTCATGTTCAAAGGTAACGTGCTGAGGGGCTGAGAGCACAGGCTGCCACCTTTGAATCTGGGGTTGAAGTCCGCCCCAACAGGGGCCAGAGCTGGCGAGCGACACAGGCCCCGTGTCCACTCCAGACGGCTTGCAGCAGCCCGGCTGCGTCTGATGGTAGCAAAAACCCCAGGCAGTCACCTGCCAGGCCGTCCCCCCGTGGCTCTGAAGTGTGCCCGCACACCCGGGGCAGAGCGGGGGCTGGGGCCAGCTCATCACTGCCGCCCACCCCGCCCCCCCGCCCCAGGGACTGCCTCTGTCCCACGGGGGTCTGGTCACTGCTGCTTGGAGGGCTGCCCACGGGATGCGCTTGGGGTCAGCATTCACGCGGCCGGCCCACAGGAGCAATGTGGCTCGTGGGAAGCCTGCAAAAGACACCCAGCTGGAGATATCTTTTCCAGACGTGCTACCTGATTTGTTTTTCCAAAGGAAAGGAAAGAAAAGGGAGCTAGGTGGGGCTGAGGCCCAGAGGAAACAGGAAGAAGGTGGAGGCCACCGGGCGTGACCCTGCAGGCCCAGGTCCTGTAAGGTGATCGCTCTCGGGAGAAGGGAGGGGCGGTGATGACAGGAAGGGGCTCATCAAGTCAGCGTCCTATGCTTCCGGGGCTGGAGCAGAGGCAAGCGGGCGAGTTATAGCCCCAAAGCCTCCCCACACAGCTCTCTCTGCCATGGTCTTGGCTCGAAGATAGCACGGGAGGAGGCGGGGGGACGGGGGCCCCCTTGATGGCACAAGGAGGGGCCCTGCAGCGTTGG
>SJXP01002858.1:60592-72435 GCA_006408505.1 Damaliscus lunatus | reverse complement strand
GGGAGGGGTGGGGAGGGGCCCCTGGACGGCAGGGAGGGAGGGGGGCCCCTGGACGGCATGGGGGAATGGGGGCCCCAGGCCGGCTTGGAGGGACAGGGGCCCCTGGCCAGGGGGAGGGACACGGAGGGGCCCCAAGGGCTGTGGGGCTGGTGACCGGCTGGTGGGGTGCGCCGCAGCCCTCGGCCGCACAGGCGCCTCCGCGGGAAGCACCCTGTGGCGGGCAAGATGTGAATCGCAGCCCTCGCAGGGCTCGCGCCCACCTGTCCCGAGAGGGCCTCTGCTTTCAGCTGGGACGGCAGGCCGCAGGGAGAAGGCGCGCGGGGCCCTGTCAAGGGGGGACCCAGGCCGCGCGGAGGAGCCGACGGATTTTCTAGTGGCTGAGCGACAGGTTGTCGTGGCGGGGGCTGGACTGCCTTTCAGCCAGGACGCAGCCTGCTTCCGGAACTGCTGTCAGCACTGGGGCCTCCGTTCACCAGACAGACCGGCCGGCAGAGCCGGGCCGCCGGGAGCAAGCCGCCGCGGCGCCAGCAGAAGGCAGAGCCGCGGGCGACCCCGTGGGCAGCCGCCCGTGCCCCGGGCTGGGCCGTGTCTGCGGGCCGAGCAGCCTGCAGTCAGTGGTCTGAACTGCTTGTGGGGCGGCTTGGGTTTTTGCGGCCTCAAGCTCTGGACCGTGTCCCGAGGGCCCTTCTCAAAGCGTGATCTGGGAGCCCTGTGCCCCAGGGATGTCACCTGTCCAGAGAGGAAAGGCGTCCCGGGAGGCGGGGGACACTGCCCGCGCCGGCCTTCCCTGGAAGCTCGCGGTGTGAAGCAGGTCCCGGGAGGAGACGCTGCTGCAGGCCGGGGCCTTTGCTTTCTGGGGACCTAACCTGTGCCTCCAGTGTTTCCCCATTGTTTTGACCATGGAATCCATCCCTGCTTCCACTTTTCCCAAAAGATCCATCGTGAACATCTCGTGAGCAGTTTAGGGCCACCTACTTGAGGGTCAACTGTCCTCCACTGCTTCTTATGAAGGGAGGCAGCGACATAATTTAAAAAAATTTTTCTTTCCATCTGAAAGTAAAAATTGAAAAATAACTTTAATTTTAAATTAAAGTTAAAAAAAGTTAGAAGTTAAAAATTAAATCCATAAAGTTAAAAAATTAAATTTAAAATTAATTCAATATTAATTTAAACTGTAAGGAATTTTCCAAAGTACGGAATAATATGTAACACAAAGTATTCCTTCCTACCCTGTTAAGGTTCTCCAGAGAAATAACAGGAGATGTGTACATCTGTGTAGGTATGTGTGTTTATATCTATCTACATACATTATAGAGAGTGAGAGAGATAGACAGAGACCAAAAGTGTCTAA
Source organism: Damaliscus lunatus (assembly GCA_006408505.1). Lineage (NCBI taxonomy): Eukaryota > Metazoa > Chordata > Mammalia > Artiodactyla > Bovidae > Damaliscus > Damaliscus lunatus. The sequence continues at coordinate 71,084 of SJXP01002858.1, read as the reverse complement.
CAAACAATGGCTGCAGAAAGAAAATGGAGCAGCCTGAAGGAGACACAGTATCCTGAGACCAAGGAACGAATGACTTGTTGGAAAGGCTACAGAAGCTAGAAAACACTGACGATGCATCTCTGGGAACAAGGCGGGGTGGGGGACCCTGCCAAACTAGAATTATTTAAGCAAAAAAAACACTTTCCAGAAAATAAAGTGAAGCTGTTTTTAGGCAAGCCAGCGCTGAGGACATTCACAGACCTGCCCCGTGAACCGTCACCGGAGGCGCCTCCGTTAGACCGGCAGAAACGTGGAGCCGCAGAGATGAAGCCGCCAGACACAGCAGGCACGTGGGCGAGCAAGAAAAGCCCTTCTCTCGCTTCTCGTCTCCGGGAAAGGTGATTCTTAGGAGCGCTGCTGTGTATCTAGTGCTCCCTCTCTTTGCAGAGCCAATGACAAAAACAGAGTGAAAAACTAGATTTACAAGATCACGGACGGCTGAGAGCAGTGATGCTGACAGCACCGAGGGGCCCTCAGAACACGTGGAGGCGACACGAGTGGCCGCAGCCCTGACAGGAGGCAGCGCTGTGACCCGGCGCCCTGTCACCTGCTGCTCACTTCCAGGAGGAAGCGCTTTGTGATCGCGGGAAGCCGACGGGGACACGTTAGCCTGAGCGCCGCAAGCATCAGAGCCACCACTAAAAGCAAGGCAAAGGTGCGTGGCTCATAAGCACGTTGTTGGTAAAAAAGGAATTTTTTTAAAGCTCAGAGAGCAGACAGAGAAAGAAGACAGAACCCAGAGCTGACGGGACAAGTAGCAAGCAGACAGCAAGAGCTGGGCAGATGTAACCCAGCTGTGCTGGTGGCTACACTGGCTGCGAAGCATCACACCAAGTCAAAGGCAAATGTCTCCAGATTTCACAGAAAAGCAAGGCCCTAAATTCTACATGAAACTGAAAATAGCCTAGAATAGCCAAGACAGTTGTGAAAAAGAACCAAGTTGGAGGCCTTCCACCTCCTGATTTCCAAGCCTGCTGTCAAGCTGCTGCTCAGGACAGCGTGGCATCCGTGTGAGATGGGCGTGCAGCGCGGGTGCGGAGGTAGCCCTGCGTTCGGGTGCGCTTGAGTGCAGACTACAAACCTACGCAGGCCGGTGGGGCAGGAGCGTGCTTTCCAACAAACGGTGCTGGGAGCGTTGACAAGCTGCGTGCAAGTAAACCAGCTCAGGCCCTCACTTTACACCATGTACCAAAGTCAGCTCAAGGTACGACAAAGTGAGTGTGAGAGCTAGCCCTACAGAACTGAAACAGGGAAAATTCTCGTGACATTGATTTAGGCAAAGATGTTTCTGACATGCCACCAAAACCAGGATCCAAGAAACAAAACATTCAGTGAATTTATCATATTTAAAAGCTACTGTTCTTTGGAAGACACTGCGAAGAAAACAAAATAAATTCTATGGTGGCAGAAAACACTTGAAAAACACGTTAAAAAGTAAGAATTGCATCCATAGTATGTAATCAACTTCATTACTCACTAATAAAATTAACAGCCTTTTTTTTTTTAATGAGCAAAATATTTTAATAAACGCTTAAGGGGCTAAACCAATGGAAATATACACTGAAAAGATGCTTAACATAATTAGCTATTAGAAAAATTCAAATTAAAACCATAAGACTGCACTCCACACCCAGTAAGAATGGGTAAATTAAAAAGATAAAAACCTGAAAATACTAAGTATTGTGGGAAATGTAGAGTAACTAGAATTATCGTACATTGTGGATGGAAATGCAAAATGGTACAGACACTTTGGAATACACACAGCACTTTCGTAAAAAATAAACACACACAACACAACCAGCAATGTCACTCCTAAGTATTTACCTAAGGGGATGAAATTCACACAATGTCTTGAACGCAGATGCTGATATCAGCTTTATTCACCGTGTCCATGCACTGGCTGTAGCTCAGATGACTGTCAGCTGGGGAGCAGACCAACAGATGTGGTCTCTTCATGAAGTGGGACACCACTCTGCCGCAGAAGGGTGAAGGGCTGAACTGCTGACCCCTGTAGCAGCTTAGCACATCTTAAAAACATTCCGAGTGAAAGAAGCCAGGCATGAAGGACCACACGCAGTACGACGCATTTATATGAAATGTATATAAAATTTTAGAGGCGGCAACAGAATAGCAAGAGAAATGGAGCTGGCTGCCGAGGTCCAGAGGCTGGATTGGGGGGGAATGGGATGTTGACCCTGAAGGGGCAGGGGATGCTTTCGGGGGTAGAAATATTCTGTTTATTTATTGCAGTGATGACTTCATGGCTGTAAAACTGCACTTCCCAAAACTTCAACTATTACGGTGAAAATTGCTGCATTTCTTTACACATAAATTACCATCAGCAAAGCTGATTTTTTTTAAAGCAGTAAACTGCTTAGAGCTTTTTCCCAGAAAGCTGCCTGGGGGCACACCCCTCGGGAGCCCTGGGCAGACGTGTGCTCCTTAAAATTATATATTTTAAGATGTGCTGAGCAGGGTCAGCAGTTCATCCCTTCACCCTTCTGCAGCGGATTGGTGTCCCGCTTCATGAAGAGAACACATCTGTTGATCTGCCCCAGCTGAGTCACCTGCGCTACACCCAGGGCACGGACACGGGATAAAGCTGATATGAGCACCCACGTTCAAGACCCTGGGTGAACGGAAGTGCTTGTTCCCTCAGGCGGTCGAGGAGCTTCACCTTGGCCCCCAGGCCTGGGCTCCAGGTGGCCACGGTGACTCAGCCCGTCTTTGAGCTGTCCCCGCCCAGGGCTGCCCACACTGTGAGTTCATGAGCAGCAGCCACGTTACTGCTTTAACAGTGAAGTTTTGAGGGGTCGACCCTGTTTGGATGACTGGGAGAGCTGCGGAAGGCCTAACAAGTGAAACCCAGCCTACTGCTCATCAGCGTGCCACACTGCCTTCCTTGTCTCCAAAGGCACCATTTCTCACCCCCCAACCGTGGCCTAGAAACGCGACCTTCCAGAGGGTCTGCAGTCCATCCAAGTGCGAGACACAAGGTTAAACAAACAGACCAAAGGGACAGAGTCCAGAAAGAGACCCTGTATCTATAGTCAGCTGATGCTTGACCAAGGCACCAAGAGAATTTACTGAGAAAAAGGACAGTCTTCAACAAATCGTGTGGTGACAACTGGATTTTCACATGCAAAAGAGTGGAACTAGGCCCCTGCCTCATATCACATGCTAATACAAATACTGAAAAATGGGTCAGCAACCTAATGTGAGAGCTAAAACTGTAAAACCCTTAGAAGAAAATATAGAAGTAAGTCTTCATGACCTTAGGTTGGAAAATGAATTCTTAGATACAAAAGAATGGAAAATAAAAGAAAAAATAATAAATTTACTTCACCGATGCCGAAGAATTTTCTAACTACTGTATGACTGTGTTAATTTCATATGTTAGGAAGGTAATATTCAAAATCCTTCAAGCTAGGCTTCAACAGTATGTGAATCAAGAACTTTCAGATGTATAAGCTAGGTTTAGGATGAGGAACCAGAGATCAAATTGTTAACATTCATTTGATCATAGAAAATTGAGAGAGTTCCAGAAAAACACCTACTTGTACTTCATTGGCTACAGTAAAGCCTTTGATTGTGTGGAGCACAACAAACTGCTGAAAATTCTGAAAGAGATGGGAACACCAGACCACCTCACCTTCTTCCTGAGAAACCTGTGTGCAGGTCGAGAAGCAATAGTGAGAACCTTACATGGAAAAACTGGCTCAAAACTGGGAAAGGAGTATGTCAGGGCTGAATATCATCACCCTGCTTATTTAACTCATATGCAGAGTACATGTGAAATGCCAGGCTGGATGAATCACAAGCTGGAATCAAGATTGTTGGAAGAAATATCAGCAACCTCAGATATGCAGATGATACCACCCTAGTGGCAGAAAGTGAAGAGGAACTAAAGAATCTCTTGATGAAGGTGAAAGGAGAGTAAAAAAGCTGGCTTAAAACTCAGTATTCGAAAAATGAAGGTCCTATCACTTCATGGCAAGTAGAAGGGTAAAAATGGAAGTACCATTTCTCACCCCCCAACCGTGGCCTAGAAACGCGACCTTCCAGAGGGTCTGCAGTCCATCCAAGTGCGAGACACAAGGTTAAACAAACAGACCAAAGGGACAGAGTCCAGAAAGAGACCCTGTATCTATAGTCAGCTGATGCTTGACCAAGGCACCAAGAGAATTTACTGAGAAAAAGGACAGTCTTCAACAAATCGTGTGGTGACAACTGGATTTTCACATGCAAAAGAGTGGAACTAGGCCCCTGCCTCATATCACATGCTAATACAAATACTGAAAAATGGGTCAGCAACCTAATGTGAGAGCTAAAACTGTAAAACCCTTAGAAGAAAATATAGAAGTAAGTCTTCATGACCTTAGGTTGGAAAATGAATTCTTAGATACAAAAGAATGGAAAATAAAAGAAAAAATAATAAATTTACTTCACCGATGCCGAAGAATTTTCTAACTACTGTATGACTGTGTTAATTTCATATGTTAGGAAGGTAATATTCAAAATCCTTCAAGCTAGGCTTCAACAGTATGTGAATCAAGAACTTTCAGATGTATAAGCTAGGTTTAGGATGAGGAACCAGAGATCAAATTGTTAACATTCATTTGATCATAGAAAATTGAGAGAGTTCCAGAAAAACACCTACTTGTACTTCATTGGCTACAGTAAAGCCTTTGATTGTGTGGAGCACAACAAACTGCTGAAAATTCTGAAAGAGATGGGAACACCAGACCACCTCACCTTCTTCCTGAGAAACCTGTGTGCAGGTCGAGAAGCAATAGTGAGAACCTTACATGGAAAAACTGGCTCAAAACTGGGAAAGGAGTATGTCAGGGCTGAATATCATCACCCTGCTTATTTAACTCATATGCAGAGTACATGTGAAATGCCAGGCTGGATGAATCACAAGCTGGAATCAAGATTGTTGGAAGAAATATCAGCAACCTCAGATATGCAGATGATACCACCCTAGTGGCAGAAAGTGAAGAGGAACTAAAGAATCTCTTGATGAAGGTGAAAGGAGAGTAAAAAAGCTGGCTTAAAACTCAGTATTCGAAAAATGAAGGTCCTATCACTTCATGGCAAGTAGAAGGGTAAAAATGGAAGCAGTGACAGACTTTATTTTCTTGGGCTCCAAAATCACTGTGGACGGTGACTGCAGCCATGAAATTAAAAGATGCTTGCTCCTTGGAAGAAAAATTATGACAAACTTAGACAGTGTATTAAAAAGCAAAGACCTCACTTTGCTGACAAAGGCCTGCATAGTCAAAGCTATGTTTTTTCCAGTAGTCGTGTACGGATGTGAGAGTTGGACCATAAAGAAGGCTGATCGCCAAAGAATTGATGCTTTTGAACTGTGGTTTGGAGAAGACTCTTGAGAGTCCCAGGGTCAGAGCAGCATTATTCACACCACTGACATGGATTTGCCCTTGACCAGACTCTGCTTGGGGTCTCCTGAGCTGTGTTTTGACCAGGAGATCAAACCAGTCAATCCAAAAGGAAATCAACTCTGAATATTCATTGGAAGGACTGATGGTAAAGCTGAAGTTCCAATACTTTGGCCACCTGATGCAAAGCGCCAACTCATGGAAAACACCCTGAGGCTGGAGAAGATTGAAAACAAGAGGAGAAGGGGACGACAGAGGATGAGATGTTTGGATGGCATCACTGATTCAGTGAACATGAGTTTGAACGAGCTCTGAGAGTTGATGATGGACAGGGAAGCCTGGCCACAGTGTTGCGGTCCGTGGAGTCACAAAGAGTCTCACATAGTGACTGAACCACAGCAGCTTCCCTGAAGTGGAAACTTTTTTGTTTAAAAGAACACTCAAGAAAGTGGAAAGAAAATCCATGTAATCATAAAAAATATTTGCAAATCATGTATCTGTTAAGGAACACATCTAGAATATACAAAAACCTTCTATAATTCACTAACAAAAGAAAAAAGCTGTAATAACAAAATGGTCAAAAATTTAAATTGTCATTCGCCAAAGAAGATACACAAATGGAAAATAAGCGACTGAAGAGACGCTCAGTGTCCTACGTCACTAAGGAAACATATAACAAAGCCACATGAGACCTCGGCCCAGACAAGAACCACTGTGGGCAAAAGGCAGACGACACACGTCAGCACGGCTGTGGGGACAGGACCTCACTCAGGGCCAGGTGGAGCGTGAAATGGGGCAGCCTCTTCAGAAAACAGTTTGACAGAACCTCAAAGTAACAGGAGGTTACATGTGGTCCAGCAATCCCACCCTAGACAAACACCCAAGAGAACGGACATGTTTTCATCAAATACACGTGCAGGAAGACTCAGCAGCGTGACTCACACCCCGAGGCAGACTCGCCCTGACCAGACTCCGCTCAGGGTCCTGCACCACGGGCCCCTCGCCCGTCTCTGCGCTGGCCACGCCGTCAGGCGTCCTGCCCCGTCAGCTTGGCCAGAACAGCCCCTCCAGTCTGGTCAGGCCCCTCACCCCTCCCCGGCCCCAGGGGCGTCTGAGCCCTCGGCTGCCCTCCGCCCGCGTCCCCGCGAGGTCCCGGCGGAAACCACGCGGGTCACCCCGGGGCAGTCTCCTCCTGGTGATGCTCTGACTGCCAGCCCTGCCCCTGGCTCCCCACCATGAACCTGCGCGTCTCTCCTGCGCTGTCTTAGGAGCTGGGCCCACCTCCTGCCCCCAGCTTGGAGTCCCACCTGGTGGTCCCTGCACCTGCAGTGGGCTTCAGCAGGTGTCACAGACAGCACCGCAGTGCACAGGGGTCTGAACGGAAGGGGTGTGCTCCCCTCAGAAGCTTCTTCTGCAATGAAGGTGGAGGAGGGCTGACCCACGCGACACGCTGGATGTGCCTCGGGAACAGCAGCTGCGTTGAGGTGGCGGGCCGCAGAGGCTGACCGCCAGGTGCCTCGGTCACGGTGACACAGAGTGGGCGCGCCGTGCCGTCGGGGGAGGCGGCAGGGGCGAGCCGGGAGTGAGAGCAGGGGCGCTGCCTCAGGGAGACGGGAGGGCCTCAGGACTGGATTGTGACGGCGCGCACCTCGGGGGTGTGTGACACCAACGGAACTGTGCACTTTAAATGGGTGAGTCCCGTGTAAATCAGACCTCAAGAAAGCTGTTAAAACACGCGTTGAATAACACTTGTTAAATTAGAAGTATCTATAGACGAGAACTTTCACAACTGTTTTTAAAAGAACAGTTCCACCAAATGGTGACATGTATTTTGTGAAAAAGAGGGCTTCATGGAAGTGGGATCGGGCAGTGCTGGGTAAATATGCCTGTGCGGTGTCTGCTGGGCAGGCTCTCGGCTTCCCGGGGGTGGGGTTCTGGGCCGTTTGCACAGACATGTGAGTTCACCCGCGGCGCCAGGAGCAGAGAGGGGCTGCTCTTACTTCTCGCTCTCGACGGCTTAGTTTCTTTCCAGGAGGCAGGCTGCTGAGGCTGGTGGCCTCCAACCAGGCTCTGGGGAGAGGGGCCCATGCGAGCCCCTCCTGGGCAGGGAGGGACGGGGTGGGCACAGCCGGGTTAGTGCTGGACGGAGCCCGGCCTCAGCTGTCACGTGGGCCCCTGAGGGCCTCTGGGAAGCTCTGTCTGTGTGAGGCATCCATTCTCTGCGAAGCCTCTTCCTGACCTGCGAGGAGAAGCCCAGCTCCCCCCCACCTGCCTGCTCCCCTTCCACCCGACGCAACCCCGGGGCCTTCTGTAGGTTATGCTGCTGAGGTCACACTCGGTCTTGTGTTTAGGGCCAGTCACTGCCCTTTTTCTGGGTCTGAAAGCAGGGTGATAAGCTACTAAACTACGTGTACCCGCTTCAGGAAAAATCAGAGCGAGCACACACTTTCCCAGCGGAGACCCAGGAAGTAGCAGTCCTCCCTACTGCAACACTCTCTTCTGTATTCGTTTTACCCAAAGGCTCTCTGAAGTTCTACTGGACGGGATTTCCGATGCGTTTCGATGTCCTCCGGTCTCCCGAGGGCACAGGATGGACTCCCAGGCACAGCTGCCTCTGGACACCTGAACCCCCATCTCCAGCAGATCTGACCCAGCTCCAGCACCCTCCCTGCAGCCTCGTCCTCCTCACCGTGCCCCCCTCCACGCTGCTGTTGAGCAATCCAAGGCAGCCTCCATGCCTATGAGTCAGATCAGAGGGAGAACGCTCCCTTCCTGACTGAAAAGCCTCTACAAAGCTCAGTAGGATGGCCTGCAGCCCTTGGCAGGCTTCTGGCAGAAGGGTCGCATCCGCGTGGTGACTGCCTCCCTCCGTGACTGCAGTCCTGCCCCGTTCCTGGGCTCCTTCTCGACTTCTGACTAGGCAGACCTCTGCCTCCAGGCCCCCCTCCCCTTCAGAGCCTGCTGAGTGAGTGCTGGAGCGTTTGTGGTGCCCTATTGCACCCTCCACCGTCCGCCAGGCTCAGAACGCGGACGCCGTCCAGGGCCACCCAGTGGCTGAGAGCTGGGGGCCGCAGACTCTCCGGGGGAAGAGGGATGGGACAGCGCTGGCCACAGAAATGAGCTTCTGCGGAACACTGGTGGCAGGCGAGGAGCCCAGCGCCAGGCTGGCGCTAGAGGACGGTCTAGTCCAGCCTGCACTGCAGCTGTGCAGACAGACGGGTGGAACAGGCCTCCAAGGGCCAGGCCACAGCGTCCGGGGAAGGACAAGGCTCCAGGCCGGAGGAGGGGCGTGCACACCGTCTCCACCCGGCAGAAGGGCCCTCACGTGTCAATGAGCTGGCCGACGCCAAGCCCAGTCATGGAGTAACCTCCTGCTCTCGTGTCATCAGGCCAGGGCTGGCAGCGCCCCTGACCCACGGGGCGAAGCTCTGTCTTGAAATCTGGGAGGACTGTGGACAAAAGCAAGGGGACCAGGCTAAATGGAGACTCAGGGCAGAAGCCCCCACTCGCATCCTCCCCTGCCAGCTGACTGAGCCGTGGCGCTTCCGGGGCCTCTGAGGACATCCGCTAAAGGCAGGCTGTCTCAGGTTTAACTGGATACGTCTTGAGTATGTCCTGAAATGCTGTTAATAGAGTTCAATTAAAGGGAATTCAAGTTCACCCAACGTGGCAAAAACACACTGAGTCCCCACTCCAAATAAGGCTCTAGAAAGGCCAGGACCAGCAGCTCTTAGAGAAATGTGTGCGCTTTTGGACTTTAAATGGTTGGTTTGGTGTTAGGAGCTATTGAAATCCTGTAGTCACGCATCGAAATAATCAGAATTAATTTATGATTTGAGGGCAAACTGAGTCAATTGATAAGCAGGAAACATGAAGAAACAATTCAGCATCACAAGGAAAGCAGATCCATGTCACTCACTGCTCCTGAGAAGGGAAAAGCTTCCCCTGGGAGGCTGAGACTCCAAAGTGCCAGGTAAACGTGCTGCTTCCCTGTGTGTCTGAAGAGCCCTCCGTCACTCCCCGCTGAGGTCCTGCTGCCTGGGGGCCCGACACCCCGAGGGGCGAGCAGAGAGCTCTGCGGCCACGGGCCGCCTGCGTGGGGGAGGCGGGGGCTAGGACCCCGGGAGGAGGCAGGACAACCTCCTCGTCGTCCTTGAGATTTGTTTGTGAAAATGAGCTTGAACAAGAGGATGTCTCACTGTCCCCTGGAGCTCGCAGGTGCGAGGCGTTCTCCCTCCCACAGACAGTGACAGGGAGACCCCCGTCGCCCTGCTGCGCGGCGGGTGAGGACAGGGCCTGCGGGTGAGCGCGGCCGGCCCAGCAGCGGCGCCCCCGGGCAGCACCCACCCTCGCTGGGCACAGGCCCCCGGGGCGCCGGCAGCAGCCCGGGGCCTCTGGCCGAGCTCCCCTGGCAAGGCCTCGGCGGCCTGCTCCGGGCGAGACCCTGGCCGCGGCTCCCTGTCCTCCTGAGCCCGTCCTTCGGCTCATTCTGCGATGCGGGGGCCCGAGGCCAGCCGGGCGAGCGGCCTGGAAGCGGGACCCTCGCCCCCGGCTTGAGGGGCAGGAGGGGGCCCTGGGCTGCCGGAGGCGCTCGCCACGTGGACGCGGCGGGAGTTCGGAGGCCGTGCGCGCACCGGCGTGTCAGAGCCCACATCCACACCCTCAGTCGCGCCCCGCGGACCCTGAGGAGGCCGGGTTAGGAGGGAGGGGCTGGCCCGGCCACGGGCCGCGTCCGTCAGCGGGGAGAGGAGCCCCCGAGAAGCTCCCCTTTCCGTCCACGGCGAAGTCCGCGCCGGGGTTCGGGCTCTCCGTGTCGCTCAGCCCGGGCGAAAGGGCAGATTCAGATGAGGCCATCTCGGGGACTAGGATGTTTGGCCTGGAGGCTGGGAAGGGGCTGGACCCAGGCGTGAGCGTGTGGGCAGTAGGTGGTGGAGGACAGAGGCGGGCTGGACGGGCAGCTCTTCGGAAGGAAGTGGGGTCCTAGTGCTGGCAACACCAAGATGGGTGAGGTCCCCAAGAGGTGGGTGGGGTGATGTGGGGTGGGGATGGGG
>SJXP01002858.1:27690-58672 GCA_006408505.1 Damaliscus lunatus | reverse complement strand
GGTGGTGTGGGGGGGGTGGTGCCCCTGCCCGCCTGCCCGCCTCTGCAGTGAGACGCTCAGAGATGGAGTTGGATGTGGTCTGTGCCCTTGGCGCATGTTCGCATGTCCACCCGCCCCCTGGATGGGACTGACGGCTGCCCTCCCCTCACAGGCCCGCGAGCTGTGCTGCCAGTCCTGGAGACGCCCGGGTGTGGCTCCTCTGATCCCCCCTTTCCTGGCTCTGCATCTGAGGCGTTTGCCACCTGGCTAATTTCTGCCCTTGCATGATGCCAAGACTCCAGGGCCAGAGGTGGCCTGGCCCCGCGGGGAGTTCCGGTGAAGCTGCAAGAGCCCGGCAGCCACACGGTGTCTCCATCTGAGCTCTGTGCTGCCACCATTTTGGATTCTGTGGAATGCGGCCTTTACCCACAGTTTATGCAGAACAGAAGGTAGGAACCTAAAGATTAAACTCACAGAGCAGCAGCCCAGCTCCCAGAAAACATCTGCGGCCACTCACTGTTCACGTAAAGAAAAGCTTAGTCCCAACTAGACAGTCTCTCGGAAGCACTGGCCTCTGAGAGGTTTGAGAATCTCTTACGCTTTCCTTGCCGCCCAGGTCGAGGCAAGAACAGCAGCCTGGCGACCCCTGGGAGGGGCTGGGTCCAGGCGGCCCCAGGCAGGCCGCGCGGCCCCGGGCGGGTCTCTCCTCTCCTGCGGGGTTTCTCGTCCCCAGCGACATCAAACGAGGCTCTGTGCCCAGTGCGGGGGCCTGGCCTCTGCAGGAAGCATGACCTCGTTCTCCAAGCTTGTCTGTCATTTCTCCTAAAACACACCCAGTTACATTTTCCTTGTTAAGCAATGAGCAGTAATGACTAATCTTAATTTAAAAGCATTTCTCAGACTATGGCGTGGAAGTCATTCAATTCGCTGCTACGATACGGCTACTTTCCTTCTGATTATTCTGTGTAAAGACTGAGACACAGAAGACTGTCTCCATCCCCGGGCGGCGATCCCACGAGAACAGACATGCGAGCCTGCCTCTGCCAGGGGGAGGGCGGGCCTCGTGCTGCACCCCTGACACAGACAGGCCCACACAGGGCCCCGAGCACCTGGGACACGGCAGATGGCCGGCCCCACATCTGATGTGATGGACTCACGGATGGCGGTGTGACTTCAAAGTCTCCCCAAGCCAACACGCATGCCCACACCCGGGCACACAGGCCCACACACGGGCACACACCCGCACATGCATACATACACACATGCCCACACACGGCCACACACGCCCACACATGCATGCATACACACATGCACACACACGGCAGATGGCCGGCCCCCACTTCTGATGTGACGGACTCACGAATGGGGGTGTGTCTTCAAAGTCTCCCCAAGCCAACACGCATGCCCACACACATGCACACATGCCCACACACGGGCACACACCCGCACATGCATGCCTACACACATGCACACACACACATGCATACACATGGGCACACACTCACACATACCCACACAAACACACATGCACACACGCACAGGCACACACATGCACACCCACCCACACACGCACACACATGTACACACACACATGCACACATGCACACACGCACAGGCACACACACCTATGCACACCTGCCCACATACAGGCACACACAAGCACACGCCCACACACGGGCACACCTGCCCACACATGCGCACACATGTACACACACACGGACACACGTGCACACATGCACACACAAACACACATGCACACACATGCACACACATGTACACACCTGCCCACACACATGCACACACGCACAGGCACACACACAGGCACACCTGCCCACACAGGCACACTCGCGCACACACCCACACACGGGCACACCTGCCCACACATGCACACACATGCACACATGGCCACACACACGCCCACACACACGCCCACACCCGCACATACACAGGCACACTCGCGCACACACCCACACACATGCACACACGCACAGGCACACACACACAGGCACACCTGCCCACACACGCACACACACCCACACACATGCACACACGCATGGGCACACACACATATGCACACCTGCCCACACAGGCACACTCGCGCACACACCCACACACATGCACACACGCACAGGCACACACACACAGGCACACCTGCCCACACACGCACACACACCCACACACATGCACACACGCATGGGCACACACACATATGCACACCTGCCCACACAGGCACACTCGCGCACACACCCACACACATGCACACACGCACAGGCACACACACACAGGCACACCTGCCCACACACGCACACACACCCACACACATGCACACACGCATGGGCACACACACATATGCACACCTGCCCACACAGGCACACTCGCGCACACACCCACACACATGCACACACGCACAGGCACACACACACAGGCACACCTGCCCACACACGCACACACACCCACACACATGCACACACGCATGGGCACACACACATATGCACACCTGCCCACACAGGCACACTCGCGCACACACCCACACACATGCACACACGCACAGGCACACACACACAGGCACACCTGCCCACACACGCACACACACCCACACACATGCACACACGCATGGGCACACACACATATGCACACCTGCCCACACAGGCACACTCGCGCACACACCCACACACATGCACACACGCACAGGCACACACACACAGGCACACCTGCCCATACACGCACACACACCCACACACATGCACACATGCACATACACCACAAGCACATCTTTATCTTCCAGTTTCTCTGGAAAGTGTGTACATTGTCCTCACAGTCACCCAGCTGGAGCAGGAAAGGCTCCCAGCTCCGCCCACAGGCAGTGGCACAGACAGGCTTACCCATCTCTGCTCTGAGCTGCGCCCATCTGTCTCTGCCTGGACCCGGCGCTGTGATGGGCACGTACAGACACAAGTAGGTGACCATCCATGAGGGGCACAGCGGGCGACTTCTGCTGCCCGTGAAGTCCTGATGAATAACACTCTCTGCTTCATGGAGACCAGAGGTGCCTCGGAGAGCTGGCCGCTGGGAAAGAGCCTCCGCTCTGCTGGTGGATCCAACCCGGGCCCCAGCCCTGGCTGGGTCGGGTGGTGAGCCCAGTGTCCTGGGGGCTCTCCGCACAGGTGCAGCACGTGGGGCTCTGCGGTCACACACTGATCCTGCCTGGAGCTCCTCTCGTCGGGAGCGCAGCAGCTGTGGGCCCGAGGCCTGCTGGACCGGCTTCCACCTCGGTCTCTCGGTCAGGCCCACCCGTCCCAGGCGTCACCCCCCGCCAGCCCCTCAGGGCTCATCCCAGAGGCACTGCAAGGCCTCCAGCCCTCTGTCTGCGGCCTCGCGTCTGTTTCCTGCAGCGACGACTCCCCCAGACCACCCTCAAGGAGCTTCCGCTTCCTGCCTTCCCCCCACCCGCAGCACATGATGTCCTTGTGTAACCGAAGCTTTGTCTCCTAAAAGCAGATCAGGCATGGCTCTCTGCCTTCCATGTAACTGCCCTTTGTGCTTAAAATCCAGACCACAGCGGCCACGCAGGGCTGCCTTGCCTGCGTCTCCAGCCTGACCGCACATCCGCATCCTACCTGGCTCTCCCCACCATGGCGGGCCCACTCATCCCTGGGGTCTGGTAACATCAGTTCTGTGGTGGATCCCCAAACCCGTTCAGGCCTCAGTGCTGAGCCTGTGCCGTCAGCCACACTTAGAAACGTTCTTGTCTCATTTGCCTGATGCCTGTCTCACCCACTGGACCAGAAGGTGCAGCTGAGCTCTGAGCCCTGCACCCCACCCAGGGCCCCACCTAGAGCCGGTCTTGGGGGTGGCGGGGGCGCGGCAGAGCAGAGCTGAGCGCGCGGGGGACGCTCCTCAGGCAGGAGCTCGAGACAGAGCTCAGCCCTGTGGGGGTGCAAGGAGCCCACTGGACCCCAGCAAGAGCACCTGTGTGGGCTTCTGCCAGTGGCACCCAGGGCTGGAGGGGCCTGCCACTGGCTGCGGGCCTGGGAGGGCCCAGGTGGCCGGCCAGGAGGGCTCCGGCCCTGCACAAGTCCCAGAGGTTGTGGAAACGCTGAGCTGCAGACCGAGGCCATCCCCGAACGTGAGTCTGGGGGGTCGGAGCTCCAGGGTGGGCTGGAGTGTGTGTCCTGGAGCTTGATGTCTGCAGTGCTGGGGTGAGGTGGGGTCCACTCGGGAGCCCAGCTCCATGGGGACCTGAGGTCAGCCCGAGGGGCCCGATACTGGCCGTTTATGTGGCAGGAACTTGCTGTGAGGCAGGGCCCTGGGGAGGTGATGGCAGGAAGGGTCGGGGCAGGGGAGAGAAGCCACTAATTTCGGGGTGAGCCTGGTGTGAGCACGTTTTCCAGAGTCATGTTCCTTCTCCAGGAGCCACGGCCAAAGCTCGGGACTCAGGGGCCCTTGGATGTGGTCTTTGGAGGACGCTGCCCCAGGGGACAGGCAGCCGGTGGCTGTACTCAGCCTGTGCTTGTGAGGCTCCTCGGGGACCCTGGGACTGGGGGGAGGAGCAGAAACACAGGGAGGCCTGGGATTGGGGTCTCAGACCCTCTGCCAAGCCTAGTCCTCATCTGCTGTTGACACCAGGCCACCCCTCTGCCGTGGGGAGCGTGAAGCCACCACTATGCATCTCCAGGCAGGCGGGCCCACCTTAGGCTGGTGGACTCACCATCGCGCGTCTGCAGGATGGTGGCCCCACTATCGTGTGTCCCCAGGCGGGTGGACTCACTCTCGGGCATGCCCAGGCTGGTGGACCCGGTCACCCTGCAGGCCCCCAGCTGGACGGCTGTGCCCTGCTCCCCCAGCCCGGGTCCCTGCTCCTGGCCATGCTTGGGCCGTCCTGGTTCCGTGCGGATGGGAAGCCGTGGGTTCATGGCTGCTCGGCCTCTGCCTGCCTGGACAGCCCCATATCCCTGCATCTGCGGCTGGGGGCCCGGGTCCTTGATGGACAAGCGGCGAGTGAGCTGACCTGCAGCCCTGTTCTGATTCTCGGCATCTCCCTGTTTGTTTTTGGTGAATGGACGGAATTTCAGACAGTTCTTTCTCCAGCATGTGGACATGTTGCACACGGGTCCATCTGTGCTCTGCAGTGCTGGCTCTGGGCACCTGGTGACGTCTTGGAGGCCTGCACGCGCCCCAGGGCCTGAGCCTCTGCGGCCCCTCCTGCCCCGGTATCGGCACCCTTCTCTGCTCAGCCTCGGGGTTGCTGGGCCCTGTCATGGCTCTGCACCCCGTCCTCAAAGCAACTGGAGGGGACACCCAGATCCAGGAGTGGCTGCGCCAGCAGCGCTGGGGTAAGAAGCAGGCGGCGGCCGTGCCTGGTGCACCCTCGGTCGCAGGGCTGGGGGCGTCCACGTGGCTTCTCCAAGGCTCAGGGGCTGCAAGGCCTCCACGTCTTGGTCTTCACCCACAGCATCCATGGCCTCCAGGTGGCCCCGTCCCCTGTGAGGTCTGCACATGGTCTCAGCAGCCCTGGCGAGTGCCCAGCGGGATCTCAGGCCGAGGGCTCGTGAATGTCTCTCATGCCTGTGGGTCTGTCCACCACGACCTGACTGGCCCCGGAGACTCCTTCCTGCAGACCCAGGATGTACTGTCCCCAGCGCATGGCAGGCCCTTCACAAACGCGGGCTCCATTGAAAGAGTGCTGCTTACCAAGACAGGCGCAGCTCTGTGCTTTTCCCGGGGGCTGTTGCCCCAAGTGGGCCTGAGGTCGCTGCCCTCCCCGGAACGAGGGTCTGCAGGCCCTTTACCCCGCCACGGTGCCAGGACTGCAGGAGACTGCAGCTCCCTATCTCTGACTCTTGGTAACACACCCTTTGAAATGATTCAGCTGCAGCTGCCCGGCAGTGGCTCTGCCATGCAGGTGCCCCCTCCCCCACGGCCGCCCCGTCCCCAAGGCTGAGCCCCGTGTGCAGCCTTCCCCATCCCCGAGCATCCAGCTCACTTGCCCTCGCGTCCTCCTTCCTCCTTCCTCCTGAGGCCATTGTCTTCCTGATGAACAAAGCAAGGAGAAGTGCCTTGGTGAGGCTGAACGTAGCATGGGCACGGACTTAGGTCTCCTGGGACGACTTGCCCCTGTGGGTTCCGTGCCCACCACCCTGGGCCTCGGCCTTCCATCTTGCCCATCCATGAGTTGCCCCCTGCTCTTGAGAAGCAGGTGGGGAGCTGCGTCCTTGAGCAGTGTCTGGGGCAGGCAGGGCCGTGAGCGTCCTGCCAGTGGCTGAGGTCGAGGAGCCCAGCGGAACCCAGAGGTGGAGCTGTGGGGGCCTGTCACCTGCGCTCGTTGGGGAGGACTCTCAGCAGCCTCCGGGGGACGGACATCAGTCGGGTGGTCCGGGGGCCTGCAGAGGGGGCTTCTGTGCTGGCAAGAGCAGCTCAGCCCCTCCCTCCAGGGGCGATTGCTGTTCCCATCTGATGTGACTGTTTCTTGCCTTTCACTAGGCCATGGTTTGTTTTAATCTGCTTTACCTTTACGCTGTCTTTACTTCGCGTCACCTAAGGTGCTGAGGAGGTAGCGCCTGCGTGTGATGGTCAGAGAACAGATTAGCCAGTCAACCAGTGATGAGCACAACACAGTGTCTGCTAGCGCCAGGCATCGCGAGGGCACGGAGACGTCTCATCAGCCCAGGGCAGCCCGGGAGAGGAAGCCCCTGTAACCCACAGACCCAGCTCCTGAGGGGGTGGGGCCTCCCCCGGGCATAGAGCCGGGGTCTCATTCACAGCCGTGTCTCCCGGCCCCTCTCCCAGGCTCTGGGTGTTCTCACCCGCCTCCCGCCCAGTGGTGATGACGAGGGCCCGGCCGCCGGCATGGACGCAACCTCTCCCCCCTCACAGCCCCTCCGCGTGAGCAGCAAGGTCGGGGGTGACTGTGGCTTGGCCCGGGGGGGTGCCAGGCCGAGCGCAGGGCCGGGTGCTGTTGAGGCCGTCAGGGAGGCTGAGACCAGAGCCGGCAGGCCTGAGCATGGGTCTCTGGCCAGAACCCTCACTGCCCTGTCCCGTGACTCTTTACGCTGAACACGGGGCTATACCAGTGCGCCCAGGCCATCCTGTAGGATGTCGGCCAGCTGCCCACCCAGAGACCACCAGGGGCCTGAGCTTCCCTGTGCCTGTGGGGTGTGTCTTCACAGAGAAGGATGTTGTCAGAAGAAAAGAGATGAATCTTTTGGAAAGAAATAGATGCTTTTAATTATGACACAATAATAAGAAGAGACGCTTTGGGGAAGAAATAGACACGAGACCCTTGCCCCTGCTGATGGCTAAGGGTTTGGTAAATCTTCCCGGTCGCCTGCCAGGAGCCTCCTTGGGGTCCCGGCGGGACAAGGAGACCTGCGGCTGCAGGCTGGACATGTCCCCCTGGCTGGCGGGTGGGGGCTGCCCGCAGGCCAGCACCGCAGCTGGTGGGTGGGCTCCAGCTCCTCCGCTGTGCAGCATGGGGGTCTGGAGGTGGCCTGTGTGCAGAGGTGGGTGCTCGACCCTGGGGGTAGAAGGACCGCAGGCCATGGCGGAAGGACCCCCGCCCCCTCGCCCCCCGACAAGCCCGACACGGGATCACGAACTCAAGTCTAGGCCCAGAGGCCGGAGGGTGAGTCCACACCCCCAGGGGCCCTGGTCACCCCAGCGCCCAGCACGAAGTTCTGCCCTGGGTGCACCCTGCCAGCTCCTCCCACAAACAGCCCACAGCTTCCAGGGCAGACCAGCAGGTCGGCTCCCAGGGGACTGCATAGACGGAGGGGTGTCGTCTGCGTGGCTGTGGGGACAGGGTGGGGTATTGTCCCTCCACCTCACCCCCTCCTCCCCGGGCAGAGGGTGTTCTCAGGAGCCAGGCGCTGGGCTGTGTGGGCCTGGCCTGCACCAGGCTGCCTGGGGGCCTGCCCTCAGCAGACCACGCGGCCCCTTGGCAGAGAAGCTCCTGAAGGTCACGCCAGGTGTCCTGTAGCACGCGGGCCCGAACCGTAGGTCAGCACATGGGCTCCTTGGAAGGACATTTTCAGTTTCGTGCTGAGATGGGCCTTGATGGGGACTTGGGTGAGGAAGGGAGAGGGGTCACCAGGGGCCCAGGGTTGCAGAGGCTGGACTCAGCTGGCCGGTGCTTCTGAGCAGGCGGTGGGCAGGAGGACCAGGCTGTGTGCTCTGCGGGAGGGCAGCTGCCCAGCCCAGAGCCCGGATTGACAGCTGGAACCCTCCATACACAGCGGATTCTGAGATTCCCGTTAAAAGTGCCCTTAAACGTGGGGAGTCAGTAAACGTGGGAGTGTCTGACGCCACGCTGCTTTCAGAGCCTGCCTTCATCGAGCACAATGTGGGGAAAGACAGTGTATTCAGACTTTCTGCAGGAAATAGCCACCACCGAAGAGGTGAAGCTGCCTCCCTTTCAGCGCCTTGCTTCATTTGCGCTGCGGCTGTTAGCGTGCATGCTCAGTCGCTCAGTCGTGTCCGACTCTTTGCGAACCCATGGACTGTGGCCCATCAGGCTCCTCTGTCCATGGGATTCTCCAGGCAAGAATCCTGGAGTGGCCCTCCCCGAGGGGATCTTCCTGGCCCAGGGACCGAACCCGCATCTCTTACATCTACCTTCAGTGGCAGGTGGGTTCTTTACCACTAACACCACCTGGGAAGCCTCATGAGAGGATTAATTAATTCCTACTTGTTGAAAACACGTCTTGAGAGCTATCAAGGGCCTTCATTAACTAGGAAATTTAGGTTTGTGAAGAGTCAGTACAGAGTCTTGCTAAGAAGTGTTCCCACCGAGCTGCTGCTGGCCCCACTTGACTACAGGTGGGTATTTAGGGGAAACCACTGGAAAGAAAAGGGTCCCGTAACCTTCCACGGACGGCCGTGCAGGAGCTGTGGCTGGGCAGGCAGCAGCGTGGCTGGGGCAGGGTCCGGAGAGCTCACCTGCGGCCTCTGGACAAGGGTGACTGGGCCTCTGGCTGGGAAGGGGCAGAGTGGGGTGTGGAGCCTGCCAGGCCTGCTGCTCACCAGACTGAACAGGACTCTGCTTCCCTCCTACCCACGAAGCGAGGGCTGACCCACGACGCAGGTGCCCATGGGCTGTGCTCCCAGCGGCCTCACTGCAGCCCCAGGAGGGGTGGGCCAGCGGCGGCTCCCCTCTGGCTGGCTCAGCTGCAACTGCTCCCCCGCTGGCCGCAGGTGGCCCGTCCGAGCCTGAGCTGGGGGACGGGGCCCGGGTGCAGCGTCTCCTGGGGTCCCCTCAGGGCACAGGCCTCTCCTCTCCTTTTCCCACAAAGTGTGGTGTCAGGTGGATGGATGCCTCCTCACCCCAAAGCCAGCACTACTTTTCAGACGCCTAAGGAGCTGAACGGGGCTCCTCTGGTGCCTCAGCTGGTAAAGAATCTGCGTGCAGTGCAGGACACCCAGTTTCCACCCCTGGGCCGGGAAGACACCCTGGAGGGGGGAATGGCACCCACTCCAGGATTCTTGCCTGGAGAATTCCATGGAGGAGGAGCCTGGAGCTGTAGTCCATGGAATTTCAAAGAGGTGAACTAAACGCACACAAGGGGCTAAACACGTAAATGGTAAACTCTCCCCGTGGGAAGATGGAACCCTGGCGGGTCAGTGACCTCGGGGTGTGAAGCACTGAATGCGCAGATCCGGGGGCTCACGGGAACCCGGAAACAGGACCATCATCTGATATGAACAAATCAGCGTTCACAAAGCGCGTGAAGGAGCGATATAATCAATGCAAGTAAATGATCATAAGACTCCTCAATGTGTTAGAATAGCTCTTGTTGGCAAACGATATCAAAGAATTCTTTAAAATCTGTAAGAAAAAAATACAAAATTGGTTATTCTTGGAGAATGCCAGTGAAGCAAGTTGTTTATTTTTAAAAAACTTTTAACAGATAAACAGAGTGAAAGAATTGAGTGTTAATCTTGTCTTTCTTAGATTATGGGCTCCTTGGAAGGACATTTTCAGTTTCGTGCTGAGATGGGCCTTGATGGGGACTTGGGTGAGGAAGGGAGAGGGGTCACCAGGGGCCCAGGGTTGCAGAGGCTGGACTCAGCTGGCCGGTGCTTCTGAGCAGGCGGTGGGCAGGAGGACCAGGCTGTGTGCTCTGCGGGAGGGCAGCTGCCCAGCCCAGAGCCCGGATTGACAGCTGGAACCCTCCATACACAGCGGATTCTGAGATTCCCGTTAAAAGTGCCCTTAAACGTGGGGAGTCAGTAAACGTGGGAGTGTCTGACGCCACGCTGCTTTCAGAGCCTGCCTTCATCGAGCACAATGTGGGGAAAGACAGTGTATTCAGACTTTCTGCAGGAAATAGCCACCACCGAAGAGGTGAAGCTGCCTCCCTTTCAGCGCCTTGCTTCATTTGCGCTGCGGCTGTTAGCGTGCATGCTCAGTCGCTCAGTCGTGTCCGACTCTTTGCGAACCCATGGACTGTGGCCCATCAGGCTCCTCTGTCCATGGGATTCTCCAGGCAAGAATCCTGGAGTGGCCCTCCCCGAGGGGATCTTCCTGGCCCAGGGACCGAACCCGCATCTCTTACATCTACCTTCAGTGGCAGGTGGGTTCTTTACCACTAACACCACCTGGGAAGCCTCATGAGAGGATTAATTAATTCCTACTTGTTGAAAACACGTCTTGAGAGCTATCAAGGGCCTTCATTAACTAGGAAATTTAGGTTTGTGAAGAGTCAGTACAGAGTCTTGCTAAGAAGTGTTCCCACCGAGCTGCTGCTGGCCCCACTTGACTACAGGTGGGTATTTAGGGGAAACCACTGGAAAGAAAAGGGTCCCGTAACCTTCCACGGACGGCCGTGCAGGAGCTGTGGCTGGGCAGGCAGCAGCGTGGCTGGGGCAGGGTCCGGAGAGCTCACCTGCGGCCTCTGGACAAGGGTGACTGGGCCTCTGGCTGGGAAGGGGCAGAGTGGGGTGTGGAGCCTGCCAGGCCTGCTGCTCACCAGACTGAACAGGACTCTGCTTCCCTCCTACCCACGAAGCGAGGGCTGACCCACGACGCAGGTGCCCATGGGCTGTGCTCCCAGCGGCCTCACTGCAGCCCCAGGAGGGGTGGGCCAGCGGCGGCTCCCCTCTGGCTGGCTCAGCTGCAACTGCTCCCCCGCTGGCCGCAGGTGGCCCGTCCGAGCCTGAGCTGGGGGACGGGGCCCGGGTGCAGCGTCTCCTGGGGTCCCCTCAGGGCACAGGCCTCTCCTCTCCTTTTCCCACAAAGTGTGGTGTCAGGTGGATGGATGCCTCCTCACCCCAAAGCCAGCACTACTTTTCAGACGCCTAAGGAGCTGAACGGGGCTCCTCTGGTGCCTCAGCTGGTAAAGAATCTGCGTGCAGTGCAGGACACCCAGTTTCCACCCCTGGGCCGGGAAGACACCCTGGAGGGGGGAATGGCACCCACTCCAGGATTCTTGCCTGGAGAATTCCATGGAGGAGGAGCCTGGAGCTGTAGTCCATGGAATTTCAAAGAGGTGAACTAAACGCACACAAGGGGCTAAACACGTAAATGGTAAACTCTCCCCGTGGGAAGATGGAACCCTGGCGGGTCAGTGACCTCGGGGTGTGAAGCACTGAATGCGCAGATCCGGGGGCTCACGGGAACCCGGAAACAGGACCATCATCTGATATGAACAAATCAGCGTTCACAAAGCGCGTGAAGGAGCGATATAATCAATGCAAGTAAATGATCATAAGACTCCTCAATGTGTTAGAATAGCTCTTGTTGGCAAACGATATCAAAGAATTCTTTAAAATCTGTAAGAAAAAAATACAAAATTGGTTATTCTTGGAGAATGCCAGTGAAGCAAGTTGTTTATTTTTAAAAAACTTTTAACAGATAAACAGAGTGAAAGAATTGAGTGTTAATCTTGTCTTTCTTAGATGGACGGGAACAAGGTGGGTGGGGTCCTAGGTGGACACTGAAGCCTCTCCTTTGTCCCTGACCCCAGCCCTGACCCCAGCCCTGACCCCAGCTGGGTGAACCCTGGGTGTCCAGGGTCAGGGCCTCCCCTCCATCCCTGACCCCTCCCCCTCTTGCTGGGTGGACCCTGGGTGTCCAGAGTCAGGGCCTGTGTCTAGGGTCAGCCTTCCCTCTATCCCTGACCCCGCCCCCTCTTGCTGGGTAGACCCTGGGTTTCCAGGGTCAGGGCCTCACTGAGACCCTGGGATGCTGAGGGCCACTCTCCCCACAGGCTTCAGGCCTTCCTGGATGTTGTCCCACTGGCTCCAGCCACGCCCAGGTCCTCAGACCTGGTCCCACTGTGAGGCCACACCTCCTTCCACATCTGCCCAGCAAGGCCTCAGAGCGTCCAGCATGTCACACAGAACATGCAGCTGAGACATAGGTCTCACTGGGGAAACTGAATCAGTGAAAGGAGAGAACCCCAGGGACGAATGTGGTCTCACAGCCCCAAGTCAGGTGTGCGGGGCCCGGCGGGGGCCCTCTGTCCATGGGGGCTGATTCTGCATGTGGCCCAGCCCCTGAGAAGCCCTCTCCCCTTGTTTCCACAGTCCGCAGGTGAGACGTTTCTTGGTGGTATCGTTTGTAAAGAGGAAAGAAGCGGGAATAGCACAGAACCCATGAATAGGGGGGAGCTGAACTGTGGTGCAGACTGTAGACGGTTCTCCAGCCTTCCAGATTAGCGTCATGAAGCCGCCGCGGTGGGCTTCACGGGGCAGCCGGAGACCCCTCTCATGCCCAGCTTTGTGTCCTGCCAAAGTCGTGGCCCTGTCCTCTGAGTGGGCCCAGTGGGGGATGCCCGTGCGGGTCTCACAGCTTTTTGCCCATGAGTTTGCATCTGTAGGCCCATCCCCTGGGAAAGAAGCCGCAGGCCTGGCCAGACTGGAATCCCACCTGCCCCCCACCTGGACACAGCTGGCCCAGCTTGAGAAGGGTGATCTGACCCAAGCTGCCGCCCGTGTGAAGCCTTGGCAGCCGCAGAGAGGAGCCTAAAGCTCCTGCTGGAAACTGCGGCCACTGGGCCTTCCGGCTCCTGCCTGCGGGCAGGCCTCGCTAGGCGGTGGAAGCCCTGGGGCTGCAGCATGGCCTCGGAGTGCCCACAGGTGCCTGGGGGTGATCACTGCCCCTGGAGGGCTCCCTGTGCCCCACGCTGCCCAGCACACTACTCCCGCCCCCCACCCCCGACCCCCACTGAGGCAGCAGCTCCTGGATACGAGGGTGGCGGCTGCAGACGGGCCCCCGTGAAAAGCAGAGAAGGACACTCCTGTGAAGAGCCTCTCTGGGCCCCATCCTGGGCCAGGCGGGGCCGTGTCCCCGAGACAGCGAGCTGGACGCTGCGCTCAGGGCAGCTCCTTTTTCCAGTGGCCTTCGAGGCCGGCCTTCACGCACAAGGCCTGCTGGTTTCCCAAACAACGAGCATTGCTGAGCGCGACAGGACCCGAGCGCCCGGAGGAAAGCGCAGGGCTGAGCTGCCTGTGCCGCCCACGGCTGGCTCTGCCCTGGGGGACGGAGGACACGCAGGCCTTTGAAAGTGAGCGGCCAGTGCGGGGCCCGGCTGGGCGACAGCTGGTGAGTTGTGGCCGCCTTGGGGACATGAGCTGGAGGAGGGGGAGGGAGGTCGGGATTCCCTGAGGTCAGACGCAGAGGGCCAGTGGAGGCCCATGTGTGGTCGTCACTCAAGGGCCCCCGGCGCCCTGGAGGGCGTGCAGGACGCAGGGCTGGCCGCCGGGGAACACGACACCGGCAAGAAGCTGTTGCAAGTGGTGGCTGAGTCCAGGGGGGATTTAGATCAAAGGCCTGCAGCTGCGGCCGCCTGGGGAGGGTGCATCCTCGTGGCCGCAGGCTGGGGAGGGCCGCAGCAGCTGAGCGGGGCCTGGAGAGGCCTCGGCGAGCAGCCCGAGTCCTTGGGGTCCACCCTGCAGGGCTCCTTTCCCCAGGAACTTTGCCACTCAGCTTGCCCTCCTGGCTCTGGGACCCTGGGCGGCTGGGCACCTGTCAAACACCCGCTGGCTATGAGGTGCTGCTGTCCATTTGGAAGTGGCTCCAGGCTCAGGGGGCATCAGGGGAGAGGGCGTAAGTCACCACCTTCACTGCTTAGTTCTGGCCTCTGTGAAACCAGCTAATCAGGAGGATCGCGTGGATGCCTTCCGGGAGCAGAGACCAGGCCTGGGGCTGCGGGAAGCCTGGCTCTCCCCGGAGAGCCACAATGCCAGCTCCACGTGGAGGAGATGCGGGTTCCTGGCCGCTCGGCCACCCAGGATGGGCACTGAGTCTCGCTGAGTCCTGTCTGCCTCGAGGAGTGGGCAGAGCCTGCGGGAGACACTCAGCCACCATGAGGACAAGGGGCTCCAGCCTCAGGAGCCCCCGGGGTGCACGGAGTCTGGTGGGGACCCCGGGCTTCAGACCCAGGTGCCTGGGGCACTTGGTGACGAGAGGGCGTCTGCCCCAGGCAGAACGGGGCCATGAGAGGCACGAGTCGGGGGGCTTCGCATGGGGAGCAAGTGGCAGGGCCCCAGTCTGGTGTCCTCCTGTGTCTGTGCTCAGGGGGCCTGGGGTCCAGGAGTGGGAGGCCAGGCTCGGGCGAGGACCAGTGTGAGTCTCCCGACAGCTCTCGTGGGGCTGGCAGAGGCCACACGGAGACCCTGGCCCAGAATCAGCCTTGGGGCCTGGGAGCGTTGGCCGCTACGGCCGGGTCTCAAGACCCCGTCACAGACCAGACGCAGGCCTGAGAGCCCCGGGCATTGTCCTTGCTGGACAGGGTCCACCTGCCTCCTCTGGACAAAAACTTCGGTGAGAGGTGGCCCTGTGTGCTGCTCCTGGGGCTGTGACAGCCAGCAGGGAAATTTGGCCTCAACCTGGTTCAGAGAGAAGCCATGAGTGGGCCAGCCCGCAAGGTCAGCCGTGCCACAGATGGTGCTGAGGGCTGGGGTGGCCCTGGGGCAGATGGAAGAGGCCTGTCCACCTGCCAGGCTGCCCCTGAGAGTCTGCAGGCTGCAATGTGACGTCTCGTCTCAGTGCCTCCTTGGGAAGAACCACAGAGCTGGTCTGACCCCCAAGGAAGACCCCAAAGCAAGCGTCCCCACCTGCCCCTGAAGGGGGAACATTGATACAGCATCAAAGTCCAAAGCATCGAAATCTCAACATGGCCCACAGGTGGGTGCACACTGGTCTGGGTGGGTGGACATCCCCTCCATAGCCAGTCCCTTCCGTGTCCACCGTGCCTGGTCTGAACCTCAGAGTCCCCTCTTGCTCAGCCAGGGAAGGCGCCTGGGCTTCCCGAGGGCGAGGCTGCGAGTCTGCTGACCGGGGCTACAGAGCTGGGGGTCCACAACCTTCTTCTTTCTAGTGTCAGCTCATCTCTGCTTCCCCTTTATGACCACCTGGTCGGAGTTGGGTGGGATGTGCATGCCGGAGGGGAGGGGGGCTCAGAACCCCAACTCTGGTGGCTGAGACAGAGTCACAAGAGCGGGTCGCCGTGTCACCCTCCTCCTGTGAACCTGAGGGCAGTGGCGCCGCCTGGGGCCCGGCCCCCCAGCCCTCAGGGGCGTCGCTGTGCCCACCCCCACGGCCGCTGCAGCCCAGGGCCGGCTGACCCCGGCAGGTCTCGTCCGGCAGGCCTGTGCCAGGAGCCCTGGTCTCCGTGTGCCCAGCGGGCACTGCACTCAGGCACAGCTTGCTGACTGCCTCAGGCTCGTGCCAACCCCTCCCTCACCCACAGTGAGGGGCGGTGTCTCCCCTTCAGGCCAGGGGAGGGCCGGGGGGATCTGGGGTCACCAACCCTGCTCCCTGCCCTGAGGAGGAGGCGGCACCAGGACCACACTGATTCTGAGGGTTTACCTCCTTTGAAGGATGTTTTCTAGGCTTCCTCACTTCTTCAGAGTGTTTTTTTTTTTTTGCCTTGAAAGTCATGCAACCTGGCTATTTTGAGACAAAGAGAGTTGTTTTGCAGATATTATTTGGGGCAAACAACATAGGCTTGAAGGCTTTGGAGGCAGACAGGTTGGTGTTTGTGCGAGTAACTCATCACCCAGAAGGGGTGGGACACATGACCACCAAGGAGAGGGGCAGAGAGGACCCCCACCCCCGCCACTGATGAGTCCCTGGGTCCTGAGTTCCTCTCAGAGAAAGAGAAAGAGAACTGACCCTGGCGGGAATCACCTGGGCCAGGGAATGTGGGACAGGGCAGCGTGTTGTGGGTAGAAGCTGAATGCACAGTTCATCATCTAAGAGCAAACGGAAGGCCAGGCTCTGAGGCTCAGCAGCCGTCCCCGCCCAGGGAGGCTAATCTTGTCCTTCGGGAAACGGGCCCCGAGAGGCCCAGCGGCCTCTGCAGCCACCGCTGCCCGGAGGGGAGGAGATGACGGCCTCCACACCCCTGGCAGGGGCTGCACCGCAGCGTCCCCTCCGCGAAGGGCTGGCATGGACCTCGGACGCTCCACATGGGGAAGGGGAAAGGACCCCGCTCCCCTCCAAAGACCTGACGCCTTCGTATGAGTAAACGAAACTGAGCCCAGGGAGGGGAGGGCGGCCCCCAGGGCCTCAGCCACCGGTCCAGAGGGGCGTTGCTGCCCCCAGGCCGGACTGGGCCCCGGAAGGGGGCAGAGAAAGGGCAGCGGAGCCCCTGCAAGCGCAGCATCCAGCGCCCCCAGCCTCCCCACTGCACACTGAGATGGCTGAGGCCTGCCGCCACCGCTGGCTCCCGCGCGGGCTCTGGGGCCCAAGCGGCGAGAGGCTCCTGTCAGGTTTGCTCTGAAGTCTGTCCTTCCATCCTGAGGCAATGGCTCTCCTCCTCCCATCAGACCAAACAGAGCGGCATCTGTTCCTCAGAGCTGGGGCCCAGCCAACTCAGGAGGTAGAGTGGGTGACCTCGCTCCCTTGGGCCACCTGCCCTGCCCTGCCTTCCCCCGTCTCCCTCTGGTGGGACCCCCTTGCCCCGGGGCCTTGCTGTCTTTCCTTCATCCCCATCTGAGCTGGTAGAGGGCCGGTGTGTCTGCAGGGATTCTCTGAGTGACCCCAGTTACCCCCGTGCCCACCGAGGGTAGCAACCCAGCCTCTCTGGGCCCTGGGGTCCTCACAAACCCCAGCGAGGAGCCGTGTTGTTCCCCACCACCCTGACCACTCTGACCACCCCTCAAGAAAAAGGGAGGCCTGTGGGGTTGGCCAGGGCAGAATGTGCCTGCCCTGAGGGTTGGGGAGCCGAGCGATGAGCCAACGGGGGGGAGATGCCTGCCCCAAGATGCGAGTTATGACCCCCCCCAAGACAGCAGCCTCCATCCTCCTGAGCTGGAAGGAAACAAAGAACAAGTAGCTGGTGTCCCTGACCCTCAGCAGAATCTCCAGCACCAGCAGGACCCCAGCCTCATCTCCAGGCTGGCCCACATGGAGGTGCGTGCAGGAGCAGCAGGCCTCTGGCCAGGGCTCGTGAGCCCTGCCTCTGAGTGGCGGTCAGGCTTCCATAGGAAGGTGCTTCCTCAGGAGCCTCTTTTGAGACCGCCGGTGTCCCCTGGTGATCTTCTGTGGCCCCTGGAGCAGAGCCTCCTGGGACCATGAGGCCCGCACAGTGGCACTGGCTGCTCAGGTTCCCAGTGGACCGTGGACCCAATTCAGACGCATGTCCTCTTAGGTGGAGCCGCTCCTCCCTGGCTGTCACAGCCTGCAAGTAATTCTTCTTTGAATCGGGCTTGTGTGGTGAGCTAGAGAACATTAGCTTTTATTTGTGTTACTGTATTGAAAACAGATGAAACATCAGTTGATCCATTGGGCTTTTGGGGTTACAGACAAAATCATCTGAAAGGCCTTTTAAAATACTTTTTAATTAAAACTGCTGTGGTGGTTAAAGATGTGCTGAAGGGTTCTGTGTAAATCAAAGGAATGACAACAAAAGAAACCCATGAACAAGTAACCGTCAAGACTCATTTATTCAGTACCAAATGCAGAAAACATGGGCTCTGAGTCTGGCCTGTCAGGGGTGCCCCACGTCTGGTACCCACTCACTCTGTAACCTGGGAACCTCGGTTTTCTCTCTTGAAGGGCCATTGGGGGCATTCAAAGAGTTAACATCCATCTGAAAGGGAAGAAATGTTTGTATATAACATCAGACTTGAAGGGATGTAAGGGGCCTGCACGTGATGAGTGATCACGAGTGTTACCTACTGCTATTTCCAGTATTATGTCTGCTTAAAAATTGCCAAATGTCCGTCCCACAAAAAGTACTGTCTTAACTAATAATGTATTCAGCAAAGTTTTAGGATACAAAATCAAAACACAAAATTAAGTTGCATTTCTATACTAACAATGAAAAATCAAAAAAAGGAAATAAAGAAAAACATTCAATAACAATATCTTCACAAAGGAATAAACTAAGTAGAAATAAGCTTAGCCAAGGAGGAAAAAAGACTTTACATGAAAACTACAAAATATTGCTGAAAGTAAAGACAACCTAAATAAACGGAACACAGATGTTCTCATGGATCAGAAGAGTTAAAACTGTCAAAATGTTAATAATACCCAAAGCAATCTATAGATTAAATGCAGCCTCTATCAAAATCCCAATGGTTTTTTTGTGGAAATAGAAAAATCCATCCTAAAATTCTCATGGAGTGTCAAGGAACCTAAATAACCAAAACAATCTTGAAAAAGGATGAAGTTGGAGGTCTCACACATCCCAATCTCAAAACTTACTACAAATAAATGATAATAAAATAGTGTAATCCTGGCAAGACAGACATATAGACCAATGGAGCAGAGCAGAGAGCCCAGAAATAAACCCTTGTGTACATGGTCAAATAGTCTTGCCAAGGCAGCTAAGATGGCTCAATGGGAAAGAATCCTTTCTTCAATAAATAGTACAAAAAATGAAGAATGAATGAAGAATGAAGTTGGGTTCTTATATTACATGTAAAAATTAACTCAAACTAATCAGAGACAAAAATGTTAGAACCCAAACTGTAAGCTTCTAGCAGAAGGCATAGAGTGAAGGACATTGGATTTGGCAATAATTTCCTGGATACGACACCAAAAAGCAAAAACAGATGAGTTGGACTTCATCAAATTTAAATTTTCCATCAAAAGATACTACCAACAAAATGAAGAGCAATCCACAGAATGAGAGAAAATATTTGTAAATCATAGGTCTACTAAAGAGTTAAGACCCAGACTATATGAAGAATACCTACAATTCAACAACAACAAAAACCAACTTTATTTTAAAATGGTCAAAGGACCTAAGCAGACATTTCTCCAAAGAAGACATACAAATGGCCAACAGACGTAAAAAGATGCTCAGTATCACTAATTGTCAGGGAGATCCAATTCAAGTCCACAGTGAGGTAACCCCTCACACCTGTTAGGATGGTTCCTGTAAAAGCAAGCAAGAAGTTTCCTGGTAGCTCAGTGGTTACGAGTCCACCTGCATCTTCAACCCCTGGTGGGAAAATAGGACCCCACGTGTTGTCCAGTTGCTAAGTCGTGCTGGACTCTCAGCGACCCCATGGACTGCAGTTTGCCAGGCTCCTCTGTCCTCCACAGTTGCCTGGAGTTTGCTGCAACTCATGTCCATTTATTCGGTAATGCTGTCTAAACATCTCATCTTCTGCCGCCCTCTTCTCTTTTTGCCTTCAGTCTTTCCCAGCAACAGGGTCTTTTTACAATGAGTTGGCTCCTCACATCAGACAGTCGAAGGATTGCAGCCACAGGATGGGAGAACCCCATGGACGGTGTGAAAAGGCAAGAAGATCCCACATTCCAGGAGCAGCTAAGCTTGTACACTGCGACTAGAGGGCCTGGGCACTGCAACTAAGACCCAGTGCAACTGAATAATTAAAATAAAATTTAAAATAAATAAATAAAAAACAACCCCCCAAATGACAAGTGTGGTGAGAATGTTGAGAAACTGGAATTGTGCACTGTGGGTGGGATTGTAAAATGGAGCAGATGCTGTGGAAAACAGTGTTGTGGTTTCTGGAAAGATTAAACATAGCATTGTCATTTGATCCCTCAGCTGCCCTGCTGGTTTTACACCCAGAAGAAATGCGAGCAAGGCCTCTGTGTACCGGCGTGCAGGGCTGTACTGTTCACTCTTGCTAGAACAGGAGAGAGCCCAAGTGCCTGCTGACAAAAGAACGCGTTAGCAAGACACAGTCTACGCATACAGCAGAATATTACTCAGGAATACTAAAAAGGGAGGGTTTCAAAAGCAAGCAGAAAAGAGGTCAGAGTTGCGGTTACCAGAGGCGGGAATTAGGTCAACGTGGCTGGACGGTACAAACGTCCAGTCAGAAGCCGAGTAAGTGGAGCGTCTGCAGGGTACAGCGTGACTCATAAACACTGTGGAGACTACTCCTGAGTTCTCATCACACGGAAGAAATCGTTTCTCTTTTTCTCGAATTTTCTGTCTGTGCGACAAGATGGCTGCCCGTGAGCTTGACCGTGGCGTTCACTCCACGCTGCGTGCGGGTCAGACCATCACACCGCGCACCTCCGGCTGACCCAGCGCTGTCTGTCAGCTGCATCTCAACAGAACTAGAAAAGATAAAGGCAATAAAGAGGACGAAAAGTAAATTAAAAGGAAGGAAGCCTGCAATATGCTACCACACGGATAGGCTTTGAGAACATTATGTAAGGAAAAGTAGCCATTTACAAGAAATCCGAGTGCTGTACAATTCAGCTGCTTTACAGTACAGACCAGTCAGTGCCCAGGGTCAGGGTGCTTGCCAGGGGCGGGGCGGGGAACAGCTGCTGTTTTCTGAGGAAGGTTTCAGTTTTGCAAGATGAACAACTTCTGGAGATGATTACACAACAGTGAGAATGCCTGAACTGTGCCCTTAGAAACAGTGAGGACGCGTTTCTAATGTGCATTTTTTACCACCATGAAAGAAATCACTGAGAGCCTGCAATAGGCACTGGGTACACACAACAAAAGCTCATTCTTGCCTTCAAGGATCTCCCCACTTACGAAAGGTGCGGACTTCAGGGCAAGCAAGCCTTGCTGCCTGGGGGCACTGCGTGTCCCTGGGGCAGCAGGCTGCTTGGAGACCCCAGGAGCCTCCCGATGAGGAGACCATCGTCTGGGTTTGTGCAGATTCTAGCCGTGAGAGGGTGCTGTACATGCGTGTGTCATGCAGCGTTGATGTGTTAGTGAGTGTTAATGTCGAGGGGCGTCGCGTGCAGCTCAGGGCAGGTGGCCACACGCTGTAGGCCCCGCGTCTGGTCTAACCCCGCGTCACACGGCTTCAAACTCGTAGGCCCTGCGTCTGGTCTAACCCCGCACCACACGGCTTTGAACTTGTAGGCCCCGCGTCTGGTCTAACCCCGCGTCACACGGCTTTGAACTGAACCCACACTCCCATGCTGCACTGCGCTGGTGGGTCAGGAGCGGTCCTGCCTGGACCCCTGCCCTGTGTCCGGAAGGAGGCAGCTCCCGTGACCACAGTCCCCTCGAGGGGCTGGAGCTGGGACCCTCATAGGGATGGAGTCGCCAACATCGGGGGAGGACTCTGCCATCCCCCCAGAGGGTGACAGGGCTGAAGGCCAGGCTCCAGTCCAGACCCCAAGGCAGCCGTGCAGGCTCCCCGGCAGGTGCAGGCTCCCCCTGCAGGGGGAGTGCCCGGGGGTGGCTCCACTCGCGTGGGCTGGGTGGTCCAGGGCCTGGGCTGGGGGCCGCGGGAAGGAGTGGGCGGGTGGGACGTCGTCATCACTGATGCTGAGCCCTGTGCGTGCAGCCAGGGGGCAGGTTCACCGCTGTGCTGGGCGGATGGGATCCCAGGGAAAACCGTCATGGGGCAGGCTCGGGCCACCGGGGACCCTAGAAAGTACATTTTCCTACGAGTGACAAACCGATGGTCACAACCAAGTAGTCAGTGTGCCTCGGTCAGGACCCCACAATGAGGCCTGGACGTGCCAGGGGGCATCTCCCCCCCGAGGTGAAAGCCGGAAGCTACCTGGACGCCAGCATGACCAAGGGCCACTCGTGGCCTGAGCCGAGCTACCCTCCTGGGCGCTGGGAAGGACCTGTGCCCAGCTTGTGACTGACAGCAGGAGCTTGTGCTCAAAATAGATGCTGTTCATGAGCTTCCCCTCCCCCGGCTACCCCAGGAATTCCTGATGATTTCCTTATACAGGCTGATGCCTATCTCCACCGCCGCCACCCACGGGCCTGCGCCTCAGGAAGGTAGTGAGCTGGGATAGTCCTTGTCCTTCTCACTGATTACTGCGTATGGAGCTCCAGCACGGAGCGGAGCCCGTGTTTCCCGCAGCCTTTTTCATCTCCGGACATGTGTGCCGTGCATGTAATGATGGAGCATGCTAATTTACGCTGCGTCACAGGGCTGCCAAGGGAAGCACTGCCCTGCTCAGGGGCCCTGGGGAACCGGGAGGGGCACAAAGGGGGTCAGAGACCTCAGGAGAAGCGGACAGCACTCTGTGAGGGCATCCATTCTCGGGAGAGGTGGTCTGAAACTACTGGGACGGGGTGTTTCCAGGAGCGAGGCTGGTGTGTCTAAAACAGGAGACCAGACCCACGGCTCTGCAGCGGCTCTAAGCCGAATGTGTTCTCTGCTCTTGGCAGAGCTTTAGGCCTGCAGGGCTCCTTCCAGGGCCATGGATATAGCAGACGAGGCCTTTCCTTAGAATATCTGTCTCAAGTGTTCTGTCTCCGTGCCTGACCACTTGCTCACGGAGGAGGGGCTGCAAAGAGGGCAAAGAATCCGTGTTCTCAGGGTTGCTGCTTGGAACCCCCGAAGGAAATTCTAGAGCGTTCAGACTAGAGATTCAGAGATGCTTACGTGGTACCTGTGGTAACTCCTTGTTGGACCACACTGGCCCCCATCATGAAGCATGATGTGCTGGCTGTTTATACTTTTATCTCCTCGAAATGTTGAGGGTTGCGTTAGCTGAGTCAGTAAGACTTCAGGAGAAAAGTCACAGCTGGAGAGAGTCACAGGAAGACAGTGACTGAGCCAGATGCCCCTGGGACCAGCCCCACGTAACCCCCAGGCATTGCTTTTCTTGCCTTCAAGGATCTCCCCACTTACGAAAGGTGCGGACTTCAGGGCAAGCAAGCCTTGCTGCCTGGGGGCACTGCGTGTCCCTGGGGCAGCAGGCTGCTTGGAGACCCCAGGAGCCTCCCGATGAGGAGACCATCGTCTGGGTTTGTGCAGATTCTAGCCATGAGAGGGTGCTGTACATGCGTGTGTCATGCAGCGTTGATGTGTTAGTGAGTGTTAATGTCGAGGGGCGTCGCGTGCAGCTCAGGGCAGGTGGCCACACGCTGTAGGCCCCGCGTCTGGTCTAACCCCGCGTCACACGGCTTCAAACTCGTAGGCCCTGCGTCTGGTCTAACCCCGCACCACACGGCTTTGAACTTGTAGGCCCCGCGTCTGGTCTAACCCCGCGTCACACGGCTTTGAACTGAACCCACACTCCCATGCTGCACTGCGCTGGTGGGTCAGGAGCGGTCCTGCCTGGACCCCTGCCCTGTGTCCGGAAGGAGGCAGCTCCCGTGACCACAGTCCCCTCGAGGGGCTGGAGCTGGGACCCTCATAGGGATGGAGTCGCCAACATCGGGGGAGGACTCTGCCATCCCCCCAGAGGGTGACAGGGCTGAAGGCCAGGCTCCAGTCCAGACCCCAAGGCAGCCGTGCAGGCTCCCCGGCAGGTGCAGGCTCCCCCTGCAGGGGGAGTGCCCGGGGGTGGCTCCACTCGCGTGGGCTGGGTGGTCCAGGGCCTGGGCTGGGGGCCGCGGGAAGGAGTGGGCGGGTGGGACGTCGTCATCACTGATGCTGAGCCCTGTGCGTGCAGCCAGGGGGCAGGTTCACCGCTGTGCTGGGCGGATGGGATCCCAGGGAAAACCGTCATGGGGCGGGCTCGGGCCACCGGGGACCCTAGAAAGTACATTTTCCTACGAGTGACAAACCGATGGTCACAACCAAGTAGTCAGTGTGCCTCGGTCAGGACCCCACAATGAGGCCTGGACGTGCCAGGGGGCATCTCCCCCCCGAGGTGAAAGCCGGAAGCTACCTGGACGCCAGCATGACCAAGGGCCACTCGTGGCCTGAGCCGAGCTACCCTCCTGGGCGCTGGGAAGGACCTGTGCCCAGCTTGTGACTGACAGCAGGAGCTTGTGCTCAAAATAGATGCTGTTCATGAGCTTCCCCTCCCCCGGCTACCCCAGGAATTCCTGATGATTTCCTTATACAGGCTGATGCCTATCTCCACCGCCGCCACCCACGGGCCTGCGCCTCAGGAAGGTAGTGAGCTGGGATAGTCCTTGTCCTTCTCACTGATTACTGCGTATGGAGCTCCAGCACGGAGCGGAGCCCGTGTTTCCCGCAGCCTTTTTCATCTCCGGACATGTGTGCCGTGCATGTAATGATGGAGCATGCTAATTTACGCTGCGTCACAGGGCTGCCAAGGGAAGCACTGCCCTGCTCAGGGGCCCTGGGGAACCGGGAGGGGCACAAAGGGGGTCAGAGACCTCAGGAGAAGCGGACAGCACTCTGTGAGGGCATCCATTCTCGGGAGAGGTGGTCTGAAACTACTGGGACGGGGTGTTTCCAGGAGCGAGGCTGGTGTGTCTAAAACAGGAGACCAGACCCACGGCTCTGCAGCGGCTCTAAGCCGAATGTGTTCTCTGCTCTTGGCAGAGCTTTAGGCCTGCAGGGCTCCTTCCAGGGCCATGGATATAGCAGACGAGGCCTTTCCTTAGAATATCTGTCTCAAGTGTTCTGTCTCCGTGCCTGACCACTTGCTCACGGAGGAGGGGCTGCAAAGAGGGCAAAGAATCCGTGTTCTCAGGGTTGCTGCTTGGAACCCCCGAAGGAAATTCTAGAGCGTTCAGACTAGAGATTCAGAGATGCTTACGTGGTACCTGTGGTAACTCCTTGTTGGACCACACTGGCCCCCATCATGAAGCATGATGTGCTGGCTGTTTATACTTTTATCTCCTCGAAATGTTGAGGGTTGCGTTAGCTGAGTCAGTAAGACTTCAGGAGAAAAGTCACAGCTGGAGAGAGTCACAGGAAGACAGTGACTGAGCCAGATGCCCCTGGGACCAGCCCCACGTAACCCCCAGGCATTGCTTTGATTGCTGAACTTGTAATAAATGCATAATGGGCTTCCCTGATAGCTCAGCTGGTAAAGAATCTGCCTGCAATGGAGGAGACCCGGGTTCCATTCCTGGGTCAGGAAGATCCCCTGGAGAAGGGATAGGCTACCCACTGCAGGATTCTTGGACTTCTCTTGTGGCTCAGCTGGTAAAGAATCTGCCCGCAGTGCGGGAGACCTGGGTTCAATCCCTGGGTCGGGAAGATCCCTGGAGAAGGGAAAGGCAAAGGCTATCCAGGAAGATCCCTGGAGAAGGGAAAGGCTATCCACTCCAGTATTCTGGCCTGGAGAATTCCACAGACTGTACAGTCCATGGGGTCACAGAGATTTGGTCATGACTGAGGAACTTTCACTTTCTTTCAAAGTTTTTTAAAATTAAATCTGTTAATGCATTGAATTAAAACCATAAGAAAAATTTCCTCTAAACTGGATTAATGTGCTGCTTTCTTTTAGACTAAAATATAGCAGATTGGGGAAATTTTGAATGAATCCTTAAAATATCTGTTAAGTCAGTTTAGTATAGTAAGGATTAGAAACTGTTGTAATAGATGGTACTGATTTTTCATTGATATCCACAAAATTTCTAAAAGTAAAAAATTTTTGGCATCAAATATATTTCCCTTCCTTGCAATCTGTGATTTAGGTCCAAAAACCTTTAGGAAGTAAAGTCCGATGCTGTAAAGAGCAATCTTGCACAGGAACCTGGAATGTCAGGTCCACGAATCAAGGTAAATTGGAAGTGGTCAAACAGAAGGTGGCAAGAGTGAACATCAACATTTTAGGAATCGGTGAACTAAGATGGACCAGAATGGGTGCATTTAACTCAGATGACCATTATATCTACTACTGTGGGCAAGAATCCCTTAGAAGAAATGGAGTAGCCCTCATAGTCAACAAAAGAATCTGAAAGGCAGTAGTTGGGTACAATCTCAAAAATGACAGAATCTTTGCTCAATTCCAAGGGAAACCATTCAACATCACAACAATCCAAGTCCATGCCCCAACCAGTAACGCTGAAGAAGCTGCAGCTGAACGGTTCTGTGAAGACCTACAAGACCTTCTAGAACTAACACCCAAAAAAGACGTCCTCTTCATCCTAGGGGCCTGGAGTGCAGAAGCAGGAAGTCAGGAGATGCCTGGAGTAACAGGCAAGTTTGGCCTTGGAGTACGAAATGGAGCAGGGCAAAGGCTAACAGATTTTGCCAAGAGAACACACTGGTCAGAGCAAACACCCTCTTCCAACAGCACAAGAGACAGCTCTACACATGGACAGCACCGGATGGTTAATACAAAAATCAGATTATATCCTTTGGAGCCAAAGATACAAAAGCTCTATAGAGTCAGCAAAAACAAGGCTGGGAGCTGACTGTGGCTCAGATAATGAACTCCTTTTTGCCAAATTCAGACTTGAATTGAAGAAAGAAGGAAAAACCACTAGACCATTCAGGTATGACCTAAATCAAATCCCTTATGATTATACAGTGGAAGTGAGAAATAGATTTAAGGGACTAGATCTGATAGATAGAGTGCCTGAAGAACTATGGACAGAGGTTCGTGACATTGTACAGGAGACAGGGATCAGGACCATCCCCAAGAAAAAGAAATACAAAAAAGCAAAATGGCTGTCTGGGAAGGCCTTACAAATAGCGGAGAAAAGAAGAGAAGCAAAAGGCAAAGGAGAAAAGGAAGATATATCCATCTGAATGCAGAGTTCCAAAGAATAGCAAGGAGAGATAAGAAAGCCTTCCTCAGTGATCAATGCAAAGAAATAGAGGAAAACTATAAAATGGGAAAGACTAGAGATCTCTTCAAGAAAATTAGAAACACCAAGGGAACATTTCATGCAAAGATGGGCTCGATAAAGGACAGAAATGGTATGGACCTAACAGAAGCAGAAGATATTAAGAAGAGGTGGCAAGAATACACAGAAGAACTGTACAAAAGAGATCTTTATGACCCAGATAATCATGATGGTGTGATCACTTCTCTAGAACCAGACATCCTGGGACGTGAAGTCAAGTGGGCCTTAGGAAGCATCACTACAAACAAAGCTAGTGGAGGTGATGGAATTCCAGCTGAGCTCTTTCAAATCCTGAAAGATGAGGCTGAGAAAGTGCTGCATGCAATATGCCAGCAAATTTGGAAAACTCAGAAGTGGCCACAGGACTGGAAAAGGTCAGTTTTCATTCCAATCCCAAAGAAAGGCAATGCCAAAGAATGTTCAAACTATGGCACAATTGCACTCATCTCACACGCTAGCAAAGTAATGCTCAAAATTCTCCAAGCCAGGCTTCAGCAATACATGAACCGTGAACTTCCAGATGTTCAAGCTGGTTTTAGAAAAGGCAGAGGAACCAGAGATCAAATTACCAACATCCGCTGGATCATGGAAAAAGCAAAAGAGTTCCAGAAAAACATCTACTTCTGCTTCATTGACAATGCTAAAGCCTTTGACTGAATCACAACAAACTATGGAAAATTCTGAAAGAGATGTGAATATCAGACCACCTGACCTGCCTCCTGAGAAATCTGTATGCAGGTCAAGAAGCAACAGTTAGAACCAGACATGAAACAACAGACTGGTTCCAAATAGGAAAAGGAGCATGTCAAGCCTGGAGAAAGTCACCCTGCTTATTTAACTTACACTCAGAGTACATCATGAGAAATGCTGGGCTGGATGAAGCACAAGCTGGAATCAAGATTGCCAGGAGAAATATCAATAGTCTCACATATGCAGATGACACCACCCTTATGGCAGAAAGCAAAGAACTAAAGAGCCTCTTGATGAAAGTGAAAGAGGAGAGTGAAAATCCTGGCTTAAAACTCAACATTCAGAAAACTAAGATCATGGCATCCAGTACCATCACTTCATGGCAAATAGATGGGGAAACAATGGAAACTGAAAGACTTTATTTTGGGGGCTCCAAAATCACTGCAGATGGTGACTGCAGCCATGAAATTAAAAGATGCTTGCTCCTTGGAAGAAAAGGTATGACAAACCTAGGCAGCATTTTAAA
Source organism: Damaliscus lunatus (assembly GCA_006408505.1). Lineage (NCBI taxonomy): Eukaryota > Metazoa > Chordata > Mammalia > Artiodactyla > Bovidae > Damaliscus > Damaliscus lunatus. The sequence goes on along the minus strand of SJXP01002858.1, from coordinate 30,604 downwards.
AAGCAGAGACATTACTTTGCTGACAAAGGTCCGTCTAGTCAAAGCTATGGTTTTCCCAGTGGTCATGTATGGATGTGAGAGTTGGACTATAAAGAAAGCTGAGCACCAAAGAATTGCTGCTTTTGAACCGTGGTGTTGGAGAAGTCTCTTGAGAGTCCCTCAGACTGCAAGGAGATCCAACCAGTCCATCCTAAAGGAAATCAGTCCTGAATATTCATTGGAAGGACTGATGCTAAAGCTGAAGCTCCAATACTTTGGCCACCTGAGGCATAGAACTGACTCCTGACGCAGGGAAAGATTGAAGGCGGGAGGGAAGGGGACAACAGAGGATGAGATGGTTGGATGGCATCACGGACTCGATGGACATGACTTTAAACATTCTTTGAGAGTTGGTGATGAGCAGGGAGGCCTGGCGTGCTGCAGTCCATGGGGTCACAAAGAGTCGGACACGAGTCAGTGACTGAAGTGAGGTACAGAAATGGCCAAATTCATAGCAACCAGAGTATACATTTCATAAGACAAGAACCTCACTTGAGTCATTCTTACTCAGAGAGGTAGCCTCAGTTCCCCAAACAGTGCTTCATACCTAGTATTTACTCAGTGGGGTATTATTAAATGAGTAAGTATAACCAACTCTTCACCCTCCCACACATACAATGCGACTTGCCTTTTAACACCTGGAGGTTCACAGAGTGAATACAATCTGTGCACTATATATTCTGTGAATTTTTATGAATATATGTGGCTCTTTGACTTCACTCTAAAATTTATTCTGAATGACATGTAACCATCAAGGCATTCAAGACGTATCGCCAGTCAGAAGGCTCAGTCTTGAGCTGGTTTGCACACAGCCTCTGGCCCAGGCAAGGCCTGGCAGGACGCACTCCCACGTGCTGCTGGCGGGTGGCCGTTCTCCTCCTCCGATTCTGCATGCTCACAGGTCCTAGCCGAGTAGCGGTGTGTATGCCCTGCCTTGACTGGGTTTGATTAAGAAGAGGCACCGGGCAGTCATCCTCTCAGGGGTCAGCAGTCCACCCCGAGTCCCTAAGCCGCCGGCCCAGGTCCACAGCAGGAGAACTCTGTCCTCGAGCTCAGAGGCCAGGCTTCGGCCGGCAGAGGGGTCACTGAGGTTCCGGGGAGGCTGGACACACCTCTCTGGGTGCAGCCTCTCCCTGGGGAGACTGTTCCGGGGCCCCTGCCTGGGTCTTTGTAGACGGCTCCCGCCCAGGACTCGCAGTCTCGGCTCCATCCCCTTACAGCTCTTCGTCCAGTGACAGCTCCTGCTGGTTCACTGCGTCCTCCCCCCAATGTGATTAACTAGGCCAGGGTGGGGAGGGAGGCAGGAGAAGGGGAGGCGCAGGGGGAGTGAGGAGGGGCCTCGGCGCAGAGCTGAGGGGGTTCTGAGCCAGGGGACCCCAGGAGAAGCCGGAATCTGCCCGTTGCTGGCGTGCCCAGGGGCTAAGTACAGAAGGGCCCAGACGGGGGTCCTGGGCCAGTGTGCCCCCCGCTGATCTGAGCCCCTGTCTCAGCCTGGGCAGCTTTGCCAGCTGGGGCCACCCAGCAAAAGGAAAGGACCCCCCCTTCGCTCCCTGTCCCCGAGGACAGCCGGCCGCTGCTGGGCAGGGCTTCCCGGAGGGTGCTGCCCCCTAAGCCTCCGGCCGACCGGGCCTGCCCTGGATGCTGCACACCAGGAAGGAGGCCGCAGGACAGAGAGGCCGCAGGCCAGGGCGAGGGGCTCTGGCCAACCTGCTGGAGGAAGTCTTCCCCTCCCAGGGGCCCCGCGCGGAGGGCAGCCTGACTTGCTGCTGCAGACAGGCCGCACACACAGCACACAGGCCTGGCCCGCGGGGGGCAGAGGCCGAACCAGTGACTGGTGACACCTCCACGGGGAGGAGGGAGGGACTCGGCGACCCTGAAGCTGGAGGCAGGAGGGAGTCACACCCCGCAGGATGGCTCCTGCCTCTGAAGAGCGACCCTGAGCCCAGGATCCGCCCGGCGGCAAGCCTGCGTCCTCCCCGCTGACGACACCCACGTCCAGGGGAAGCCGCACTTCTGGGGGGGCCCACGGGACCCAGAGACGCACCCAGAGATGACTGCCCCAGGCTGCAGAGGGCACGAGGCCCGCAGACACACGGCTCAGGGGAGTCTCTTCAGCGAAGGTCAGGCCTCCTCCTTCAGCCACTAGAAAAGGCTGGTTCTCCTCCCTCAGGCCCCACAGGGGACGGTCCTCCACCCTTTGGAGCCCATGGGGGATGGTCCTACCTGTTCAGACACCATGGGGGAAGGTCCTACCTGCCTGGACCCCACGGGGGAAGGTCCTCCACCCTCGGGCCCTTTGGGGGACAGTCCTACCTCCTCAGACCCAGCGGGGGTGGTCCGCCTCAGACCCTTGGGGACAGTCCTGCCCCTTGGACCACACAGGTGAGGGTCGTACCTCCTCTGGCCCCACAGGGACGGTCCTAACCCTTGGACCACACGGGGAAGGTACTACCTCCTCGGACACTGCGGGGGGTGGTCCTTCTGCCTCAGACCCCAGGGGGGACTGTCCTCTCCCCTGTGGTGTGGACAGGAGGGATTTGACATGGTTTGTGCAGAGCATCCGGGTCAGGAGTGTCTGGTTCCAAGGGAGGAAAGGCGTCTCCTGTCAGCTGCGGCTCAGGGAGGTGTTGCCAGTGTCCCCACTGTTGGTGTCCTGAGACCACGGAAGGGCTTGGAAGGAGAGGAGTGGGCTGGGGTGAGCCTGAGGGGCTGGAGTTGAGCCTGAGGGGCTAGGGTGAGACTGAGGGGCTGGAGTTGAGCCTGAGGGGCTTGGGTGAGCCTGAGGAGCTGGAGTCGAGTATGAGGGGCTCGGGTGAGCCTAAGGGGCTGGGGTGAGAGAGAAGGGCTGGGGTGAACCTGAGGGGCTGGGGTGAGC
>SJXP01002858.1:7092-21906 GCA_006408505.1 Damaliscus lunatus | reverse complement strand
ATCACGTCCCCCACGTCCACCACGTCCCACTGTGCCCACCACCTCCACCACGTCCACCACCTCCCCCACGTCCCGCCATATTCGTGAGGCTAGACTGATCCTCTGCATACAGTGAGGACCCCACGGCTCAGGGGATGGTTGGGGGTCCATCTGACCCCAGAGCCCGAGCTCTGAGTCACCGAGGCCACCACCTTCCCCAGACACCCCGCTGAGAGGTCAAGGGAGAACGAATGGGCTGAAGAGATGGAGCCCACAGGGAGGGTGGGTTCAGGGTTTGAGGTCTTCCCTCTTCCTGGTCTCCTTATCGAAGACACGAACGTGGAAATGCATGTGGGCACCTATGGATCTGCCCCGCAGCCTGGAGTGTCCCCCACCCGCCTGCATACCCAGCACACACTGGTGGGGCATAGCCACGAGCCAGGCTGGCTGCTGGAACACAGAGGGGATCTTCTCCACCTCCTCAGAGGAGGGAGGGTGCAGCCAGCCTGTTCTGATCCGGCCAAACCAGGCACTGCAGACCCCTGAGGAGGGAGGTTGGTGGGGGGAGGGCGGGGTGCTGCTGGCCCAGATGGCAGCTAGGCTGTGACCTGAAGGAACGACCAGCCCCTCCAGGTGACTGTAAGGCTCAGGAGTGAAAGAACACAGCCTGATCCGGCTGCAGGCACTGCTGCCTCCCCGCCAGCCATCGACTCCGCTGCACCCCCTCCCCCCGCCCCATCTTGCAGGCTCCATGCACCATCGCGGCTGCAGGAGGACTGGGTGGCTGAGCCGGAGGAAAGTGCAGATGCCAGCTTGGAAGCTGTAAGTCTGGCCGGCCTCTTCCCGGGAGCTGCCGCACGCGCGATTACAGGGTGGCAGTGCAGGCCCGGGAAGGCGTCCACCCCCTGCCTGCGGGATCTCTTCTGTGGGCAGCTGCAGACAGCCAGAGGCTGGTGTTCGGGAAATACCGGGATGGCGGGGCCTCCATCGCACCTGCAGGAGGAGCCTCTGTGACGTCCAGGGCTTCTCTTCCCTCTCGTTTCACAAAATAACACAGCAGAGGTTGATCGCACAGCTTGTCATTCTGTGGGTCAGGCAGTGAATAGCGACAGTTTACTGTGGTTCTCCGAGCGTGAATGCCTAGGTTCACCAGGAGCCCCCTGTGACAGAGCAAAGCTCATGTTGGGTATTTTTTATGACACGTTAAAGCTGGGTGGTGGCAGGGGCTAGTAAACGCTGAGCAGCGGAACATGGGCTGAACCTCGGGTGATTATTCTGTGTCCATGTAAACACCCCAGCGCTGGCCCAATGACAAGGCCACCGGCAGCTGCCTGACTTGGACAGATTTCAGAGCCTCATTCTTCAGGGGCCTGATGGGAATAAAAGTGGCAGTGAGCCCCTCTCCACCGTGGCAGCCAGGGGCAGCCAGAGCAGGGCCTCCTCGGCCAGATCGCTGCCCTCCTCTGAGGCTCCACTTTCGGGAACTTGCTTGTTCTGTGATGTGGCAACAGCCTCCAAGCATGCAGCCTGGACGCCCAGTAAATATTTACAGAGCGGCTGAGAGGCACTCGCCTGGGCGCAGCTGGACAGCTGGAGGTGGGTGGGAGGCCCGCCGGCCGCAAGGACACCCTCCCGACGGGCGGGGCTGGGCCCCCGGGCTCTGCATGCCGAGCGCTGGCCATCCCGCTCGTTCTCTGCAGAGCAAACTTGTCAGCCACACAGAAGGCAGCCCCTCTGCAATTCCTCGACGGTGAGATGCCCAAACCCTGGGTCTCCCCCAGCTCCCTGCTAACTGGGTCACCCCACCCCACGGGCCCAGCCGGCTGGCACCAGGTCTGAAGGTCTGAATCCTCGTCCGGAGGGGCGGGTGCCGCCTCCACACGGTGCCCAACGGCTGCCCTGGCGCTTCACCCAGAGTTGGAGGAATGAGACCCTGGTCCCCTCATGGGAGGAGGCGGCCCCTTGTGTCCCTCTGTGATGCTCTGCGTGGAGAAGTGTGATTTGGGGGCGTGTGGCTCTGACGTGTGTGCATAGCACCCAAAGCGCTCGGCTCAGTGTAGCGAGTGCTGGTCGTCACGGCGGGCAGGGGAGGCCCACGTCCCCGGGAATCCTGCAGGAAGGCCACCAGGACCCCCAGGGCCGAGGACAGATAGGCCCCTGTGAGCTGGGCATCCTCGGAGGGCCACACCCAGCACCCGAGACCCGAAGGGGACAAAAGAGGGCATCTGGGGCTCAACCACACCCTGGGCCGTGGCTCGGGGCATCCGGTGCCTGTGGGAGACCCGGCACTAGGGGAGGGAGGCAGAACAAGCTGGTGCTGACGCAGCAGCTCCTGTGGGCAGGAAGCAGCGGTTGGGGCCAGATTCTCAGGGCCTCTGGGGTCAGGGGTCCCAGAGGAGTGAGTGCCATCCCCTGGGGTCTGTCTGTCTCCTCTCCGGTGGGCACAGATAAGGGCCCAGTGTCCCCTGGCCTGCAGGCAGGCATCAGGGAGGAAGCATCTTGCCCAGTTGGTGGCCAAGGAAGCGGGGACCAGAAGCAGGAAGGACTGCAAGGGAAGCGAGGACCCAGAAATGAGTCCTCCTCACCAGGCCCAGGCCCACAAGCGCCCACGTCCACCCTGCAGGGAGGAGCCGGCAGGACAAGCCAGGCAGGGACAAGGCAGTTTCCAGGCCTGCCCTCGAGCGCTGGGCCCTGCCCTCTGCTTCAGGTTTAGAGCAAGTGCCTGGGAAAGAGAAGAGAGAGGGCACGGCTCACCTGCCAACACCTGGCCTCTTCAGGGAGTGCCACTCTGCTGGCCGAGGCATTGGTCAAGCCCTCCCACCGATGCCCCGATAGCCTCTCCCTGCTGGCGGTGGTCGCCCTGAGGGGCAAGGGATTGGGCAGGGCTGCGGTCCAGGTTGGGCAGCAGGTGGCTTCAGCAACGTTGCCCGGGCCCCACCCTCTTCTGTCCTGTGTCCTCTGGTTTTGCTGGAAACTGGAGTTCTGACACCCAGCCTGACCCCACAAGGCTCACCCTGGTGCACAGTGAAGCAACTGCCTTCTCCCAGGCATGCCCCAGAGGTGAGCAGGGGGGTGGGAGCCCCAGCCTCCCAGCAATGAGGGGCTGAGGGCAGACTGACCAGCGCCACCGGGAGAAGCGGGAGGAGTCCCTGAGGTATGCAGGGGCAACGTGAGCCAAGCGAGAACCAGGGCAACCCCAACCCCACCACACCATCATCATAATGAGTTTACTAGTTGTTTTGCTCCCCTCTCCCCGATTGGGCTTCCCTTGAGGCTCAGCTGGTAAAGAATCTGCCTGCAATGCAAGAGACCTGGGTTCAATCACTGGGTTGGGAAGATCCCCTGGAGAAGAGAAAGGCTACCCACTCCAGTATTCAGCCCTGGAGAGTTCCATTGACTGGATACTCCATGGGGTCGCAGAGTCGGACACGACGGAGCAATTCCCATCATCCCTGATGGGCTTTAGCAAGCCTGGGCAAGAACTTAGAATTTTTGGTAAAAGTATGTATGGTATAACCAGTCATCAAGGGACGAAACCTTGTCAAGCATTTAAACCTACACCTACCCTCAGGTCTGAAGCCCTTGTGGACACCAAGTCCTGAATAGCGGAGCTGGTTTCACTCACAGAGGCCAGCCCGCTCTCCCTCCCAGAGCACGTCTGTGCTTTAGCGAATCTGCTTCGAGCTTAAACCTGAAGTGCCACCTGTAATCCCTTGCTTACGGTCACAAGGACCGAGGTTGCTGGTCTGGATTTGTCTGCAGGCCTCCTTGTCCAATACCCTTTGACACAGTGCACACTGCCTGGGAACAGTTTGGTTCCGTGACTTGGGTGCTGTAAGGTGAGTCTGTACAGCCTTGCGGCTCCATCAGGCTTTCGACTGCGGTGTGGCAGCTGCTCGGCCTTCATCTCCTGTGTCTCTCATGCCCGTACTCCCCATTAACATGAGCAGGAAGGGATGCCAGCCTTCCAAGACCCACGTGCTGCTCTCCAGAACACCACACTCACCGTTCTCCTGCCCCTGCTTCTCCTCGCTGACCTCTCTTCCAAGGTTGCTGAAGGCCCCAGCGGACGAATGAGCCTGCTGCCTTTGCTAAAGGCACACACGTCCCTTCCAAAGCCAGGCTCTCTGGCAGGACTCCTTGAATTAGGGTATTAAAAATCTTTCTGACATTGTATGCTGGGACCTCCAACTTCTTCCACCAGTGGCTGGACCCTAGTTCAGTCACAGGATTTGGGCAATACTTTTTCCATTTCCTTTTTGGGGCTCTCTCTCTATCTCTGAAAATCTGAAGGGATTCCTTCTGTTGCTAAATCAAGTTGGTGACCATTCAAGACATTTTTTCCTGTGACCCATGAGGGCTTCTGACAGATCCACGCTCCCTGCTGGCAGGGCCCAGCTGACAGGAAAAAATAAAATAAACCTTTCAGGTCCCTACCTGGGGCCCCCACACCTTTTCCTTGTCACCACTGTTCCTCCACAGCCTCCAGCAAGGGCCAGCGTGCAGGGGACCATCAGGAGAGCGGTCTCTGGAACACTGCTCTCCACTCGGGAACTGCAGCCAAAAGGAGGCAGTGGGAACAGGAGGACAACTGACATCATGAGGTTAGGGCCACAAGGCCACAAGGCCCCCAGGAGAAGGGCCGGGCGTGCGCTGACACGGCCGTCGGCTCTCCAGGTGAATCCAGGAAGGAAGGGCCGGGTGTGTGCTGACACAGCCGTGCGCTCTCCAGGTGAACCCTGGAAGGAAAGGATGGCCTCTTCCAGGCCTCAGGAGGAGAATCCTGACAGTCGGGGACATCAGAGGCTGGGACCGCCCTGATCCCAGTGTTCTTTCTTCTCAGCTGGTACCCACAGCTCTGGCCTCTTGCTCCTGCCACCCCTAGGTTGCATCCTCAAACACTGGTCAGGCTTTGATCTTGAGACCTTGAAGCAGAGGGAGTGATCTTTTTCTGCAACTCCACCTGGCCCCTACGTGAGTTGGGAAGACCAGGAGGAGTGCCCCTCAGCGGTAGCATCGACTACAACACCTTCCTTCAGTTGGGCTGTCCCGTAAGAGGCCGGGGATGGAGTAAATCCTCTACATGCGGGCCTTCTTTGGCCCTTGGGGACTGACAGAACCCTGTGAGGTCTGTAAGACGGAGCCTACAGCACGGCTCTGGTGGGACCTATGTCCCCTGCTCGCTGGGGAGCTGACTGAGATGGAGAAAGGGCAGGGCCCCTAAAGAACCTCTTCTGCCACCAGACCGTCCTCTCCCCAACACCTGCCCTGGCTGCTGCCCTGCCTCCTCACTCAGGAAAGCCAGACCCCGGACAGATCGTGCCCCCTAGCGCTGGCCCCAGCAGAATGCAGACCTAACTCATCACGGCCTTCGACCGTGCTGCAGTGAAGAGAAGGTCACTCAGTTGTGCCTGACTCTTTGTGACCCCATAGACTGTATTCCACTGTAGCCTGCCAAGCTCCTCTGTCCATGGGATTAGCCAGGCAAGAATACTGGAGTGGGTTGCCATTCCCTTCTCCAGGGGATCTTCCCAACCCAGGGACCAAACCAGGGTACCTTGCATTGAGGGGAATTCTTTACCATCTGAGCCGCCAGGGAAGCCTTTGACCTTGCTAGAGCTGAAGCAAATCAAACACACAACCTCAGCTTGGACTCTTTTGAGGGAATGATTATTTTAAAGGGTAAGTTCCTCACCCAATCTGCTCCAGACACCCAGAGAAAGCTCCAATAGCTCACACGACGTCTAACGCCTTCTCGGAGGAACTCTTGGCAGCAGCCACCACCACCATTTATAACCGAGAGCAAGAGGAAGAGGAGGCCAAGGCTCAGAGAAGGAGAAACAGGAAGGAGCGCAGGCAGAACTATCAGCAGCCTTACAAGGACAGAGCCCACTTGGGGGGCCCGGCCCACTACTGCAGGCCAAACCCTGCGTCTGGCTCTCAAGAAGCCTGGCCACTGGGTGGAGGAATGTGCCGATAGAGAAAAACTCCCCCAGACACTGCCCAAAATGCAGGGCGAAAGGACCACTGGGGAGCCACCTGCCCCCAGGCCAAAGGACACAGAGGCCAGGGACAGCTCCTCTGATGCCTCCGACTGATGGGGCCCTCTGTTCCAGGCCCCCCTCCCCTGTTACATCAGCATCACTGGACTGGAGCCAAGGGCTAACCTCGCATGTGACCGTATCTTTCCTATCTGACTCCTAGACCGCCTGCCCTGTCCTGACCTTCTCTTGACCCTTCTCCCCCGACTCCTGCCAAGTGACTGATGTCACCAGTAATTTCTTTGAGTTTATCTACTGTTAGAGTATGTATTATAAAGTTCATTTAGACATGGCCTTTAATAAGAATCATGTGAGCTCCTCATTTAGCAAGTAATATATGTTTTCTTTGCATTCAATTAGTGTAAAAAAACCCCTCATGATACATCAATACATTTAAGACAAATTATTGGTTTGTATTGAGGGACTGGATGTATATTAACATATGGAACTGCTTTCATGTATGATGCCCTCAAACCATGATTCAAAGCTTAGACCTCTCTTCCCTGTGTGTCTTGTTCCCAAAGGACACAGGCCCGGGGACACCGGCAGCTCTTCCTCGTGGATAGCACATTATTGGCATGAGGACCTGTGCTGACCCCGAGTGGAGGGCGAGTCAGGGACGAGGGTCCTTGCGTTCTCCTTCTGTCCCCCTGGATCGGGAGGGAGCCCTTCCGAGTCTCACAGTGCCCAGCGCACTTGCTGTCCAGGGATTTTGGTAACTGGAAGCCCCTCACGATCACCCTGAAGTTCATTTCTAGAATTGCTACGATTTTAAAATGTCTGTCAGCTGTTCTTCCTAAATAACCGCTATCGATTTAAGTCAAATAATATATGACTGAGACTTCCCTGCTGGCCCAGTGGCTAAGAATCCACCTGCCAATGCCAAACGCGGGTTCAGTTCCTGGCCCAGGAAGAGTCTACAAGCTGCAGAGCAACTAAGCCTGCGGGCTGCGGCTACTGAGGCCTGCGAGCCCTGGAGCCCATGCTTGGCAACGCGAGGAGCCGCCGCAATGAGAGGCTGGCACGCCGCCACCCGGGAGTAACCTCTGCCACGAGAGGAAGCCCCCATGCAGCCACAGAGGCCCAGTGCAGCCCAAAGCACGGCAGCTCAGCTCAGCTCAGTCGCTCAGCCGTGTCCGACTCTTTGCATTCTGTACAGCCTTGCGGCTCCATCAGGCTTTCGACTGCGGTGTGGCAGCTGCTCGGCCTTCATCTCCTGTGTCTCTCATGCCCGTACTCCCCATTAACATGAGCAGGAAGGGATGCCAGCCTTCCAAGACCCACGTGCTGCTCTCCAGAACACCACACTCACCGTTCTCCTGCCCCTGCTTCTCCTCGCTGACCTCTCTTCCAAGGTTGCTGAAGGCCCCAGCGGACGAATGAGCCTGCTGCCTTTGCTAAAGGCACACACGTCCCTTCCAAAGCCAGGCTCTCTGGCAGGACTCCTTGAATTAGGGTATTAAAAATCTTTCTGACATTGTATGCTGGGACCTCCAACTTCTTCCACCAGTGGCTGGACCCTAGTTCAGTCACAGGATTTGGGCAATACTTTTTCCATTTCCTTTTTGGGGCTCTCTCTCTATCTCTGAAAATCTGAAGGGATTCCTTCTGTTGCTAAATCAAGTTGGTGACCATTCAAGACATTTTTTCCTGTGACCCATGAGGGCTTCTGACAGATCCACGCTCCCTGCTGGCAGGGCCCAGCTGACAGGAAAAAATAAAATAAACCTTTCAGGTCCCTACCTGGGGCCCCCACACCTTTTCCTTGTCACCACTGTTCCTCCACAGCCTCCAGCAAGGGCCAGCGTGCAGGGGACCATCAGGAGAGCGGTCTCTGGAACACTGCTCTCCACTCGGGAACTGCAGCCAAAAGGAGGCAGTGGGAACAGGAGGACAACTGACATCATGAGGTTAGGGCCACAAGGCCACAAGGCCCCCAGGAGAAGGGCCGGGCGTGCGCTGACACGGCCGTCGGCTCTCCAGGTGAATCCAGGAAGGAAGGGCCGGGTGTGTGCTGACACAGCCGTGCGCTCTCCAGGTGAACCCTGGAAGGAAAGGATGGCCTCTTCCAGGCCTCAGGAGGAGAATCCTGACAGTCGGGGACATCAGAGGCTGGGACCGCCCTGATCCCAGTGTTCTTTCTTCTCAGCTGGTACCCACAGCTCTGGCCTCTTGCTCCTGCCACCCCTAGGTTGCATCCTCAAACACTGGTCAGGCTTTGATCTTGAGACCTTGAAGCAGAGGGAGTGATCTTTTTCTGCAACTCCACCTGGCCCCTACGTGAGTTGGGAAGACCAGGAGGAGTGCCCCTCAGCGGTAGCATCGACTACAACACCTTCCTTCAGTTGGGCTGTCCCGTAAGAGGCCGGGGATGGAGTAAATCCTCTACATGCGGGCCTTCTTTGGCCCTTGGGGACTGACAGAACCCTGTGAGGTCTGTAAGACGGAGCCTACAGCACGGCTCTGGTGGGACCTATGTCCCCTGCTCGCTGGGGAGCTGACTGAGATGGAGAAAGGGCAGGGCCCCTAAAGAACCTCTTCTGCCACCAGACCGTCCTCTCCCCAACACCTGCCCTGGCTGCTGCCCTGCCTCCTCACTCAGGAAAGCCAGACCCCGGACAGATCGTGCCCCCTAGCGCTGGCCCCAGCAGAATGCAGACCTAACTCATCACGGCCTTCGACCGTGCTGCAGTGAAGAGAAGGTCACTCAGTTGTGCCTGACTCTTTGTGACCCCATAGACTGTATTCCACTGTAGCCTGCCAAGCTCCTCTGTCCATGGGATTAGCCAGGCAAGAATACTGGAGTGGGTTGCCATTCCCTTCTCCAGGGGATCTTCCCAACCCAGGGACCAAACCAGGGTACCTTGCATTGAGGGGAATTCTTTACCATCTGAGCCGCCAGGGAAGCCTTTGACCTTGCTAGAGCTGAAGCAAATCAAACACACAACCTCAGCTTGGACTCTTTTGAGGGAATGATTATTTTAAAGGGTAAGTTCCTCACCCAATCTGCTCCAGACACCCAGAGAAAGCTCCAATAGCTCACACGACGTCTAACGCCTTCTCGGAGGAACTCTTGGCAGCAGCCACCACCACCATTTATAACCGAGAGCAAGAGGAAGAGGAGGCCAAGGCTCAGAGAAGGAGAAACAGGAAGGAGCGCAGGCAGAACTATCAGCAGCCTTACAAGGACAGAGCCCACTTGGGGGGCCCGGCCCACTACTGCAGGCCAAACCCTGCGTCTGGCTCTCAAGAAGCCTGGCCACTGGGTGGAGGAATGTGCCGATAGAGAAAAACTCCCCCAGACACTGCCCAAAATGCAGGGCGAAAGGACCACTGGGGAGCCACCTGCCCCCAGGCCAAAGGACACAGAGGCCAGGGACAGCTCCTCTGATGCCTCCGACTGATGGGGCCCTCTGTTCCAGGCCCCCCTCCCCTGTTACATCAGCATCACTGGACTGGAGCCAAGGGCTAACCTCGCATGTGACCGTATCTTTCCTATCTGACTCCTAGACCGCCTGCCCTGTCCTGACCTTCTCTTGACCCTTCTCCCCCGACTCCTGCCAAGTGACTGATGTCACCAGTAATTTCTTTGAGTTTATCTACTGTTAGAGTATGTATTATAAAGTTCATTTAGACATGGCCTTTAATAAGAATCATGTGAGCTCCTCATTTAGCAAGTAATATATGTTTTCTTTGCATTCAATTAGTGTAAAAAAACCCCTCATGATACATCAATACATTTAAGACAAATTATTGGTTTGTATTGAGGGACTGGATGTATATTAACATATGGAACTGCTTTCATGTATGATGCCCTCAAACCATGATTCAAAGCTTAGACCTCTCTTCCCTGTGTGTCTTGTTCCCAAAGGACACAGGCCCGGGGACACCGGCAGCTCTTCCTCGTGGATAGCACATTATTGGCATGAGGACCTGTGCTGACCCCGAGTGGAGGGCGAGTCAGGGACGAGGGTCCTTGCGTTCTCCTTCTGTCCCCCTGGATCGGGAGGGAGCCCTTCCGAGTCTCACAGTGCCCAGCGCACTTGCTGTCCAGGGATTTTGGTAACTGGAAGCCCCTCACGATCACCCTGAAGTTCATTTCTAGAATTGCTACGATTTTAAAATGTCTGTCAGCTGTTCTTCCTAAATAACCGCTATCGATTTAAGTCAAATAATATATGACTGAGACTTCCCTGCTGGCCCAGTGGCTAAGAATCCACCTGCCAATGCCAAACGCGGGTTCAATTCCTGGCCCAGGAAGAGTCTACAAGCTGCAGAGCAACTAAGCCTGCGGGCTGCGGCTACTGAGGCCTGCGAGCCCTGGAGCCCATGCTTGGCAACGCGAGGAGCCGCCGCAATGAGAGGCTGGCACGCCGCCACCCGGGAGTAACCTCTGCCACGAGAGGAAGCCCCCATGCAGCCACAGAGGCCCAGTGCAGCCCAAAGCACGGCAGCTCAGCTCAGCTCAGTCGCTCAGCCGTGTCCGACTCTTTGCAACCCCCTGAATCACAGCACGCCAGGCCTCCCTGTCCATCACCAACTCCCGGAGTTCACTCAGACTCACGTCCATTGAGTCCGTGATGCCATCCAGCCAGCTCATCCTCGGTCGTCCCCTTCTCCTGCCCCCAATCCCTCCCAGCATCAGGGTCTTTTCCAATGAGTCAACTCTTTGCATGAGGTGGCCAAAGTCCTGGAGTTTCAGCTTTAGCATCATTCCTTCCAAAGAAATCCCAGGGTTGATCTCCTTTAGGATGGACTGGTTGGATCTCCTTACAGTCCAAGGGACTCTCAAGAGTCTTCTCCAACACCATAGTTCAAAAGCATCAATTCTTCTGTGCTCAGCTTTCTTCACAGTCCAACTCTCACATCCGTACATGACCACTGGAAAAACCATAGCCTTGACTAGACGGACCTTTGTTGGCAAAGTAATGTCTCTGCTTTTGAATATGCTATCTAGGTTGGTCATAAACAAATTTTAAAAAAGAGATATGCTTGTCATGGAAACTCTCTAAAACTGAGTAAAGGGGACGGTGACTCTGTACAGCGTGGTGGTCCCCAGAATGAAGAACTCTAAAGAGACCAATCCGCACACTCACTACCCCCAAGAATGTCTGCACTTAAGAGAGGCTCTCAAACTGGCCTCTTCAGAAAGGCAACCATATTTCTAATGATTCTTTCTTGACTTACTTGGAGAGTGAAACTGACACCTCTGCGTCCTTCAGCACCTTGAGCCCCAGAGCAGACTCTCCAGTCCGGCTCCGGCTTCTCGGGGCTCGCACTCGTCCGACTTTGAGCGTGGCTGGAGCCCAGCCCCAGCGTGGAAGCGTGGGTGCCGTGAGAACCCAGGGGCCCTGCCCGCCCGGCTCTCCACCCTTGGCCTTTCCTGTGGATTCCACGCCTCCCGCGCCCTCGGCCTGTCCTCTCAGCTCCTCCCTCCCACTGGCCTTGACAAGGATCGATCATCGCCTTCAGCTCCTGGGGGCCAGACCCTTGACCTTATCCACCTGCTGAGGGGGCCTTCCTGGAGGAGGCGTCCGTGGGCTGAGCCGCTCTCCACTCCCGACCCGTCCAGACCCCAGTGGAGGTGGCATCCCAGTACTGTGATTCCTGTCCTCGCCGACCCTCCAAAGCTTTCCCATCTCCTAACTTTTTAGCAAATGAGACATATTGAAAGTCTTATTTATCTCAGCCAAATATTTCAATTAAAACGTTCCATTCCAAAAACATGACCCAGAGTTTGGCACCTTCGTGGAGGCACAGAGCAGCTGGCTCTCCTCGAGAAGCACCAAGAAGCTGCTTCCTGCCACTTTGTCACTGTTAGAAGGAGACAAATGAGACTCGGCTGTCCCTGAATGAACTAAGCACGGCTTTGTGGGGAGGGACGGCCCACAGGGCACTCCCCACACTGGCCCCCGAGGGGGGCACCCTGCTGCCGCAAGCGCCTGGCCTCCCTGAGCTGGTGCTACTGGGAGCTGCCCGGGTCCTGCACCTGCCCGACCCAGGACGGGGAGGTGAGGGTCTGCTGTCGGCCTGGAAGCCTCTGCAGAAGGGAGAGGAGCCCGGTGTCCAGGGAGAAAGGAACCAGCAGGATCTCACGTGGTGCTGTCCTGGGATGGGCAGGGGCCGCTGCCTCAGGCCGAGACGATGCCCGGTGCTCCTGATGTGCACACGGGGAGGGCTGGGGCGGCGGGCAGTGGTCACCTGTGATGAGCAGGAGGCACAGTGATGGCGGGGACCAGGGCAAGGGGCAATGGAGACGGAAAGGAGGGTCCCGGGGAGAGCGAGCTTCATAGAAGCGGGAAGAGCGCCTTCCTTGGGGCGGCAGGGGGTGGTGTCAGAGGCCTGTGAGTCAGGGGTCAGGGGCGCTCGGAGAGGGCCAGGCCCTGGCGGTGAGGGACACTGCCCCCGGGCGACGACTGCTGGGTGTGAGGACCCTGGAAGGCTCCCCCACCCAGCACGCCCTGACCCCGTGCATGTGAGGTGGGAGCCTCACTCATCTCCCACGTCGTGGAGACCCGGTCGTCACAGCCCAGAAATGTGCAGGCCAGCCACCACCTTTACAAGCCACATTTTAATTCTTCAGTGAACTTTCTCGACGCATAATGGCACATTTCATAAGACAGGGATCTACTGCCTTGAATCACCTTGAGAAAGTTATGGAAATAGGGCTGCTCTATGGGCTCTGAGGGGAGGCTCAGGGAAGGCTCGGGACCTGCCTGGAAAGTTCCCACACCTTCCCTGGTGGGACCAGGCAGCCAAGAGGCCGACCAGACGGAAGCACGCACGCCTGCGCGTAGATCCCGTCTCTGCTGCGCCGGCTGACCCGCGACGCGCGCCGGGAGCTGCTTCCTGTCGCCTCCCAAGGTGGGGTGGGGGGGCCGCTTCCTTCTGTTTCCAGTCGAAGGGCAAAGGATTTTGAATGATGTCAGACACTTTGTTTTCCTAATTTTTTCTGTTGCACTAACTTCAGGGTCACAGAGCATTTCCTGGGTGTGAGCCGCTTCCCCAACCAGAGGCAGCCCCAGGGTCAGGAGACAGGGCCCTGGAGCCTCACGGCCCACTGAGGCCCCCATTCCCCAGACCCACCACGCCAGCCCTGACACCTCACGGCCCACTGAGGCCCCCATTCCCCAGACCCACCACGCCAGCCCTGGAGCCTCACTGCCCACTGAGGCCCCCATTCCCCAGACCCACCACACCAGCCCTGACACCTCACCGCCCACTGAGGCCCACACCCTCAGTCCCATCACGCCTGCCTCTGGACTGTCTTTTCCTCCCACTGCCTGGCCCTTCTGAAGAGCGGGAGGATGTGTTTTGTGCAGCCCCCTCAGCTGGGTCTATCTCCTGTTTTCTGGCAGCTGGCCTTCTTTCTCTCCTCCTCGTGCATACACCATGGCACTCACACCTCCACGGGGCTCATCTCTATGAGGCCGACCTGGTCTCTCCTGAAGGCCGTTCCTTCCAGGCTTCTCCATGTGAGGTAACAGGGCAAGTTCCCTGAGCGTATCTGGTTGGCTAATTTCCTGCCAGGTTCACCCACATTCAGAGTTCAAAAGCTGGAGTTAAGCATCTTCACAGGCGAGAAGACAGCCCCCCACACCTCCACCTCTGTAAGTAGACAGTTTCATCAGAAAACTACAAGTTACTGAGCTCAGAAGGGATGGTGGCCCAACACCCTGAGGCCTTGGGTCCTGGTCGTGTGGGTTAGAGTGACCACCTGTGGTCAGGAGTGTCCCCTGGATTTTTATCCAACATGGCACCAAAAAGTAAAGAGGTTAAAATACTGGTCAAACCTGCCTTCCAACAGGGCTGCCTTCCAGCCCTGCCCTGGGCCCTTTTCTACTCAGAAGCAGCCTGTTCCAGACGTGACGAGAACGTTCAGGTTTCCCGTGTGGAGCAGGACACCCAGCCAAACTGCACTGGGAACTCGCTTCAAGCGGGTGGGCGCGGGGACCACGGGAGGCGCCCGGGAGCAGCGTGAGCAGCGAGTCCAGACCCTCCGCTCTGTCTCCGCTCAGCTTCACAAGAACCTACGCTTGTGCTGTGTTATTTCCTTTTTTTTTTTTTCAGACAAAATTGAGGCTTGAAAAACTTCAATAACTCACTCAACTCCATATATGTTTTAATAAGAGGAACTGAGATTTCAGCCAAGATGGACTGGTTATCCTGAGAAGCACCAGGGTGGCGGGCATGTGTCGAATGCACTGACCTGGGCTGATCCCACATTCACCAGCTCTAGGAGTTCAGGCCTATTGCACTGCTTTGCCCATCAGGCTGCATTATTCTGACATATAATCAGCCAAGAAATCAGGGGGAAATAGTGCCCTTTCCGTAGTCTGTGGATCTTAGCCTTCACTCGGTGCACCTGAAAATCTCACCTGAAGTCCGTTAGAGGTTCGGTCCAGTCTGACTCACTGTGGGGGAGGCCACGTCTTGCTGGGGGGATGACGACGCGCTGGCTCCCTCCAATCACCTCCAGAGGCTCACGGTGCCACGGACGGCCTGCTCGTGTCCCCAGATCCGTGCTGCGAAGGTGGAACCCCGCGTGGTGGTGTTGGGTGACGAGGTCACGAGAGGGCCCTGACGGCAGAGGCCCCGCACGGCCCCCTCACCCTGACTGCCACGCGAGGACGGCCTCAGCGGACGCAGCATGCAGCTCTACCACGGACACCTGGCCCCCAGAGCCCCGAGAACCAGTGTCTGCTGCGACGTGTCCCCACTCGGTGTGGGGTGTGCTGCTGTGAGGGGCCCTCACGGCGTGCTGTGGGGTGTGCTGCTGTGAGGGGCCCTCACG
>SJXP01002857.1:190701-205921 GCA_006408505.1 Damaliscus lunatus | reverse complement strand
TCCAACTCTCACATCCATACATAACTACTGGAAAAACCATAGCCTTGACTAAACAGACCTTTGTGGGCAAAGTAATGTCTCTGCTTTTGAATATGCTATCTAGGTTGGTCATAACTTTTCTTCCAAGGAGTAAGTGTCTTTT
The DNA here is from genome assembly GCA_006408505.1 of Damaliscus lunatus. Classification (NCBI taxonomy): domain Eukaryota; kingdom Metazoa; phylum Chordata; class Mammalia; order Artiodactyla; family Bovidae; genus Damaliscus; species Damaliscus lunatus. The sequence goes on along the minus strand of SJXP01002857.1, from coordinate 205,779 downwards.
AATTTCATGGCTGCAGTCACCATTATATATATATAAATTAGAGGATTGACAATTCCAGAGGTGGTTAATTCAGCAGCTCCAACATTTTAGGGCCCTGAGTTGGCTATTCTATAATTTGCTGTCTTTCCCCTCATGATGGAAATATGACTTTAGTAAAGCTTTAGTAATCATATTTGTGTGTGTGTGTGTGTGTGTGTGTGTGTGTGTGTGCACATGCATGCTTAGTTGTGCCCAGATCTTTGCAACCCTATGGACTGTAGCCCACTAGGCTCCTCTGTCCATGGGATTTCCCAGGCAAGAATACTGGAGTGGGTTGCCCTTTCCTCCTTTAGGAGTCATACATTTATATCCAAACAATTCAGCAAGAAGGAAGAGGAGGGGCATTCTTGTGCTTTCCTTTTTTATTTTTTTAGACCTAGGGGAAAATTTTTTTCCAGAACCATGCCAGCAGAATTTGCTTATGACTTGTTGGGCAGAAACTGGGTCATATGGTCACCCTGCTCTACAAAGGAAATGGAAAGTGCATGGCTGGCTGTTTCAGCCAGAAAATGGCAATCAACAGTGTCTGCCACATAGATGGAAGCCCCTGGTAGCAGGATGGCAGAGAGGTGATTGGCCTAAATCATAAATCTTGACAATGAGCAAAGTTTCTCATGGACAGGGTCATAAAATTAAATGCCTAGAGGAGCTGACAAATAACATGGATATGTTAAGTGGGCCCTGGTAAAGACTAAAGGGAACATACTCAGAGAGTATATACTCAGGTCAGAGGGAAAACAGCACTCCTACTGCTTTTCCCACCCTTTGCAGAGATCCAATACCTAAATCCTTACAGAATAATCAGAAGAATTTTATTTAAAGATACTAAACACTCCAGATGAGTAGTCCAGGCCATCTTCCCAAATTGACATTCAGGAATCTTCTGACAAAACAGCTGACCCAATCGTCCTAAACAGAAGCCTCAATGAATACAGCTCTATCCATGAGAATTTACACCTTTAAGACACCTCCCATGGAAGCTATGTTGTGTTTATGATATGAATTTGGCTCAACTCCACATTTATTTATTACCTAAACACACAATGGACCTTCAATGTTCTTTAGTTATTTTGTTTAGTGATTAGTGAAAGCACTTCTCTTAAAAGTTGTTGAGGGAAGGATGTACGTCATTCCAGTGGTAGTACATTAATTTTGGTCCAGAGAATAAATCACTGCTTCTCAGCCTCATTGTCCCTTGATCTTGCCATTCCACTTGTATCTCTATCAAGCATGGGGATGATTTAAGTGTAAGGAGAGAAAAACCTCAATTAACTTTACCTATGAAATTTACTTCATATCAGTGAGTTCAGTCACTCAGTCATGTCCGACTCTTTGAGACCCCATGGACTGCGGCACATCAGGCTTCCCTGTCCATAACCAACTCCCAGAACTTGCTCAGACTCATGTCCATCAAGTCAGTGATGCCATCCAACCATCTCATTCTCTGTCATCTCCATCTCTTCCTGTCCTCAATCTTTCCCAACATCAGGGTCTTTCCTAATGAGTCAGCTCTTCGCATGAGGTAGCCAAAGTATTGGAGTTTCAGGTTCAGCATTAGTCCTTCCAATCATTATTCAGGACTGATTTCCTCGAGGATTGACTGGTTTGATCTTCTTGCAGTCCAAGGGACTCTTTAGAGTCTTCTCTAGCACCACAATTCAAAAGCATCAAGTCTTTGACACTCTGCTTTCTTTATGGTCCAACTCTCACATCCATTCATGACTACTGGAAAAACCATAGCTTTTGATTATACAGGCCTTTGTTGGCAAAGTAATGTCTCTGCTTTTCAATATGCTGTCTACTTCATATATGATCCATTAAAAGTCAAGGTTCTGCCAGAGAAACAGGACCAGTATGATATGGAAGTGTTGTGAAGGAAGAAATTTTCCTCCACCATTCTAGGTTCTCCTGGCTGGTCTATGAAATTGACATAAGACAAATTAAGAGAAAAAATAAAGCACAGTTTGAGAACATGTATACATGGTAGAGAACCAGGCACACTGAGTAACCCACCAAAATGGCTGAAACTTTCACCCTGAATACGACCTTCTGCTAAAGACAAAAGAAGGTGTTGGAGGAAGTTGTGTGGGACTCCAAAAGGGAGGAAAACAATTCACATGGAAGTGGAAAAGAAAATGTTTGGTAAGTAAATACTTGCTGGGCCATGTAGACACAATGGAACACAGAGTGGACCCTGATCTCTAGGCCTGGTCCCCTCTCACTACACACACACACACACACACACACACACACACACACACACACACACACAAATACATACCTAGTCCATATTCTTTGTAGGCGAATCTGGTGAAAACCCATTCTGGGAACAGGTTCTCTAATTAAATATTTAAAGGGAAAATTCAAGGTTTCTTCCTGAGTCTTTTGGGCCTTGACAATTTCAGCTCAAAATAATCCAAAGACATTTCGGGGTGGCAAATTTTATATGTGTTATATATGAAGAGGGAGAGAGAGATTATTTCAAGGAATTCCTTACCTGATTGTGAGACTTGCTTGGCAAGTATAAAATCTGTAGGGCAGGCCAACAGGAAGGGCAGGCTGGAATTCTTGGGCATGAAGCTGCAGTCCAGATTGCACCCTCTTCAAGGAAACCTCAGTTCTGCTGTTCAAACCTTTTTTAAAAAGTAATTAATTTATTTTAATTGGAGGATAATTACAGAACTGTTATGATTTTTGCCATACATCAACATGAATTGGCCACAGGTATACATGTATACCCCTCACCCTGAACTCTCTCCCACCTCCCTCCCCACCCTACTCCTCTGGGTTGTCCCAGAGCACTGGCTTTGGGTGCCTTGCTTCATGCATCGATCTTGCTCTGGTCATAATTTATTGAATCTGGTACATCCACATTGGCTAGGATAATCTCCTTTACTTAAAATGAATGGATGGGATTTCCCTGGCAGTTCAGTGGTTAACACTCCACTATTCAAATGTAGGCGGCAGGGTTCAATTGCTGGTCTGGGAACTAAGATCTCACAGGCCATTTGGTATGGCCAAAAGAAAAAAATATTTTAATGAATCGATTGTAAAAAAATAAAATTAGCTGATTAGAGAATCAATCACATCTATAAAATACCTTCACAGCAACACCTAGATTCAAGTTTGAATAACTGAGAACTACAGACTAGTCGACTGACACATAAAACCAGCCATCAAGAGGGGAATCATTAATCATCAATGACTCAGGCCTCTTTCAATAAAGATGTAAATGAAGTTCCTTCTAAAATGAGGTTCCTTCTAAATGGATGTATCCTGCATCCATGTAGCAGTATGAAGTTAAGTCAGGCAAATATGTATATGTATATATGCATATTTAGATATGTTATACATATGATAATCATTTTCTGATCTCAGTGTGCATGACTGGGTGTTTACTCCATTCTGGCCATTCTTGGCTTTGGAACTCATGTTGGTGAGAGGATGCAGAGAGCAGATGATGTTTGGTGAACATTTTACACAATCACATGTGACCCGACAAGAGAATATATAAAGTGGGACATATCAGGTTTCTCTTATTGAAAACTAAATCAGAGTATGTATCAAAATCATCTACATGATACTCAGGAAGATGGACAAGTCCTGTCCCTTCCTCAGAATCAATCAAGGCTACTTTTGTGTGTGCAGAGAAGGCAATGACACCCCACTCCAGTCCTCTTGCCTGGAAAATCCTATGGACGGAGGAGCCTGGTGGGCTGCAGTCCATGGGATTGCTAAGAGTCAGACATGACTGAGCGACTTCACTTTCACTTTTCACTTTCATGCATTGGAGAAGGAAATGGCAACCCACTCCAGTGTTCTTGCCTGGAGAATCACAGGGACGGGGGAGCCTGGTGGGCTGCCGTCTCTGGGGTCGCACAGAGTCGGACACGACTGAAGCGACTTAGCAGCAGCAGCAGCAGCACTTTTGTGTGACTTAATTTTTTCTTATTTTACTCTTTTTTCATTGTGAATCAATGTTAAAATGGACTAGAGCTCTAAATAAGAACTTTTTTGAAAAAATTATTTGTTTGTGACTGTGCTGGGTTTGTTTCTGGAAGAGCTTCACATCCTATCCTTACCTGCCATTGTACTCTATTTTGCCAAGAATGAGCATTTGTAGTAAAACATTCAGACCAACCTGGAAAGTTATATGCAGTTCAGAGAGCTCTGTCTAAAAAACTAGACCATTTTTATAGCACATCAAGTTTAAAATGCCAATTAATTCTAGTTTTGATCAATCCCTCATAATGAGCATTGTATAAGTTTCCTGTACCAGTCCTTGCATTAGAGGTAGTAAGAGTTCACAGGTAAAGAATATTGGCATTTAAATAGATGATGTACTGGACTGGGGCTTCCCTGACGGCTCAGTGGGTAAAGAACCCATCTGCAATGCAGAAGACACAGGAGATGCGGGTTCGATTCCTGGGTCAGGAAGATTCCCTAGAGGAAGGCATGACAACCCACTCCAGTATTCTTGCCTGGATAATCTCATGGACAGAGGAGCCTGGTGGGCTACAGTCCAAAGGGTCACAAAGAGTCATACAGGACTGAGTGACTAAGTACGCATGCCCATAGTGGACTTGGGTACAGATGGTAAATCAATAATGGGGCTTCAGCTGCCAAAATAAAGGACAAGTTTTACAGGACAGTAAGGTTCTGTTGAACTGATACCATATATATGCCCATGTATGACTTTCTCTAAGTAAAAATCAGTTACGCACAAAAGTAGAAGAAAAAGAAAAAGGGAAGAAGCAGGAGAAGAAAGAGAAGAAGAAGGAAAGACATCAGACCAGTTGTCTCAGATTGCACAAGAGAGAGAACAGTCCTTATACTGACGAGCAAGTCCATGGTTCTCAAAGTGTGGTCCCTGGAACAGAGAAATCTGCATCATCTGAGAATTTGTTACAGATGCAAATTCTTGGCCTTATCATTGGTCAACAGAATGAGGAAGTCTGGAGCTTGGGCACTGTAATTTGTATTTTAACCAGCTCTCCAGGTGATGGTCTCAAGGGAAAGAATTGAAGAAATGGGTTCTTCTAAAACTCCCAGAGAAACTGTTTTTTTGAAGAGACATACTTTTAGATCTTGGCCTGAGATCCTACATGTTACAAATCTATAAAATTGTATTGTTCTTAGTCCTTTTGACCTCGAGGAATAATTTTTAATGAATGTGTGTTTTTGAGAGATTTAAAAACTTTTTAACAAGTCCCATTGCTCCCTTGCCCCCAGTGGTAATCAACCCAACCCTGCCTCCTGAATCGAGTCCAGTAGTTTCTCCATACACCCGTTGTTGTAGACGTGATGTTTGGGCAGTGGCTAGGAAACTAAGTTTCCAGAAAAGGGATCTTCAAGAAGATGCAAGACATTAGGGCTCTTTCCTATTCTGGGCTGAAGGAAAGTGAGAGACCAGGGTTTTCTCACCTGTAAATAGAGCAGCTGTTAAGAAGAACCCAGACACACTTGTTGGAGAGTGTGGAGAAAAAGCAAGAGATTTAGACTTGATGGTAAGGCTAAAGTGTGAGGAAAGCTTCAGAAAATGATACAGGGGAAATGGAGTGTTGAAAACAGATTTTCCAACGAGCATGTGCAAAACCAGGCTTTTAATGACAAAGTGGAAATTATGTCCTGTGATTTAGAGGGATGATATTGAAAGCAACGGATAGGAAAATACACCACAGAATTCTCCACATGGTCGCACTGAACAGGAAAGATCGCATAAATTACCTACTTATTCATTATGACAGCAAATTTTTTTTTGAGCAACTGGTGAATCAGAGTTGCTGTTACAGGTGCTGGGGCTACTAAGTTACTGAACTTGCAATCTAGTCAAGAGGGACAACATTAAAAAATATGATGAGACTAAAATGACTTCTGATGAACAATACACTGCAGGAAGCAGGTGAGGGGTGGGGAGTGAGACAAGGCAGGGGAGTGAGAAGGCCACTTAACTCTCACCTGTCACCCTTATCTCTTACCTTCTGTGTCCTTCTTCACCTTTGTTTCCAGCCTCTTCCCTCCCCCTCCACTTTTCCCTTCCCCTTCCTTCCTCTTAATATCCCCTCTTCGTTCTTTTGACAATACCCTGGTGGCTCAGATGGTAAAGAATCTGCCTGCAATGCAGGAGACCTGGGTTCAAAAGACCCCCTGGAGAAGGGAATGGCAACTCGCTCTAGTATTCTTTATTCCTTTGTCTACACTGTTTCTCTTATTTTGACATCTTCCTTCCTCATCTATCTTTGTATTCAGTAACAGAAATTCTTGGAGCTTTTAAAAGAGCCCTTCCATTCCCCTTCATACAAAATCTATCACCTATTTCTTAATCCAGAAAATCTCTCTCCACCTTCTCATGTCTCAGCACACAAACTATGTATATCCTGTTAACTCACCCAGTAAGGGACCACCTACACCAGTAATGAGGGGACATCCCCTATAATTGTTTACTCACCCAGCAGTCAATGTCACATGCTTTTTGAGTATTGACTATAAGCAAGCATGAGCACTGCAGTGCACAGGTTAATTGCAAATCAAGGCACATGTCTGTAGTGGCACATTATGGTTGAATCAGGAGGAAAAACCTAGAAATACAAAAAGTTCATTAATTTTTAGATGTAATAATCTTTGCATGAGAAATGACTGGTACAAAAATGTATTAGAGACTGTAAGAAGGCAGGAGGTTTTTAGTGGGAGACTAGACATAGACGGGGAAACAGTGGAAACTGTGTCAGACTTTATTTTTTTTGGCTCCAAAATCACTGCAGATGGTGACTGCAGCCGTGAAACTGAAAGATGCTTACTCCTTGGGAGGAAAGTTATGACCAACCTGGATAGCAGATTCAAAAGCAGAGACATTACTTTGCCAACAAAGGTCCGTCTAGTCGAGGCTATGGTTTTTCCAGTGGTCATGTATGGGTGTAAGAGTTGGACTGTGAAGAAGGCTGAGCGCTGAAGAATTGATGTGTTTGAACTGTGGTGTTGGAGAAGACTCTTGAGAGTCCCTTGGACTGCAAGGAGATCCAACCAGTCCACTCTAAAGGAGATCAGCCCTGGGATTTCTTTGGAAGGAATGATGCTAAAGCTGAAACTCCAGTACTTTGGCCACCTCATGAGAAGAGTTGACTCATTGGAAAAGACTCTGATGCTAGGAGGGATTGGGGGCAGGAGGAGAAGGGGCCGACAGCGGATGAGATGGCTGGATGGCATCACGGACTCGATGGACATGGGTCTGAGTGAACTCCGGGAGTTGGTGATGGACAGAGAGGCCTGGCATGCTGCAATTCATGGGGTCGCAAAGAGTCAGACACAACTGAGCAACTGAACTGAACTGACACAGAGGAGAGTGATTACTATTTATTATTTCAGACGCTATTCTAGGACCCTTATGTGCTATCTTATTGAATCCCCTAGACATTGTATAGAGACAACACTTTTATTTCTACCTTAAGGATGTGGAAACTGAGACAAAGGGCTTGAATAACTTATTGTAGGTCACATCTCAAGGATAAGAAACTCTGTAATTTGATGACATGTCTGCTGGACTCCAAGTGTCTTCCTAACACTATATTACACTGAATTTTTAAAAGCAGGTTGTATATGTCATGAATGGCTTTAAGATAGCTCAAGAATATATATTCCAGTACCAACTGGTACACATTCCAGGGCCAAGGCCATTTAGTCAGCATCGGGAGTTATGATATTCACATAAGTGTCCATCATCTAAATTTGGACACTCAGTTTGAGCCTCTGAGCACTAGTTCATTGCTGTCTGTGTTTTCTTTAGGTGTATGGAGAAGACACCATGCAAATAAGGAACTGCACGTGGGTGCCAGAATTTGTCTTCCTGGGGCTCTCCCAGACTCAGGAGCTCCAGCTCTTCTTGTTTTTGCTGTTCCTGTTAGTTTATATCACCACTGTCATGGGAAACCTCCTCATCATGGTCACGGTGAGCTCTGATTCCAGGCTCCACACACCCATGTATTTTCTGCTCAGAAACCTGGCCGTCATAGACCTCTGTTTCTCCTCAGTCACTGCCCCAAAGATGCTGGCAGACTTCCTTTCTGAGAAGAAGACCATCTCCTACCAGGGCTGCATGGCCCAGATCTTCTTCTTCCACTTTCTGGGAGGTGCCATGGTCTTCTTCCTCTCAGTGATGGCCTATGACCGCCTTGTTGCCATCTCCCGGCCCCTTCACTATGTCACCATCATAAACACTCAGGTCTGTGTGGGGTTAGTGGTGGCAAGCTGGGTGGGAGGCTTCATTCATTCCATTTCCCAACTGGCTCTGATGCTCCCACTGCCTTTCTGTGGCTCCAACATCCTAGATAACTTCTACTGTGATGTTCCACAAGTGCTGAGACTCGCCTGCACTGACACCTCCCTCCTGGAGTTCCTTATCATTTCCAACAGTGGGGTGCTGGTCCTCATCTGGTTCCTCCTCCTCCTGGTCTCCTACTCAGCCATCCTGGTGATGCTGAGGTCCCACTCAGGGCAGGCGAGGAGGAAGGCAGCTTCCACCTGCACCACCCACATCATCGTGGTGTCTATGGTCTTCATTCCAAGCATTTACCTCTATGCCCGGCCCTTCACCTCCTTCTCCATGGACAAGGCTGTTTCTGTCAGCCAAACTATCATGACCCCCATGCTCAACCCCATGATCTATACCCTGAGGAACCAGGAGATGCAGGCAGCCGTGAAGAGATTAGGGAGGCATCCTCTGGCTTGTAAAAGTGAGTGACAGCGCATTCCTCACTTCTCTTTGACCTTGTTTTCTTTGTAGAGTGGGCATAGAGAGCTACTGTATCTCCCCTGTTCATAACTTGTGTTTTTGTTGTATGTACTATCATAGAAGTGAATGCATAGTGAACCTAAGCAACTTACTCAGAGTTTTTAGCAAAATTGATAATACCCTTATTTTTTATTTTGATGTTGATTTGAATACTCCTGTGACAAGAAGATGTGTTGTCATGGAAGCATTCTGGAAAGTCACACCTTCTTTTCTGCCATCTTGGTGGACAGTTTCCTCTTAGGATGACAGCATTCCTCCAGAAAAGCAGTTCTTTTTTCTGTACCTGACCTCTTTTTCACAGGACCCCTTTTTGCTGAGTTTGGATTGTTGGAAACTGCACAGGATCCAGAATCTTAAGCCTGAAATTGGAGACTTTAACCAACACTTACCAAATGGATGACCTTGAATGAGACACCTGGCCTCTCTTGAACTCATAACTTCTTCCTCAACAAACTTGCTAAAATTAATATGTGACCCCAAACCTTCCAGTAACAGAATTAGAAATTGTGACATTGAGTGATCCATATAACTGTATTTTTTATTTTCAAATTGGAAATTATTATGAGTATTCAGATATTTTTACTGTATATTTTAATATAGTATAATAATTATTACAAGTAAAAGATCATGTGTAAAACTCATTGGAAAAGACCCTGATGCTCAGAAAGACTGACGGTAAAGGAGAAGAGGGCAGCAGAAGATGAGATTGTTAGATAGCATCATCGACTCAATGGTCATAAATTTAAACAAACTCAGGGAGATAGTGAAGGACAGGTGAGCCTGGAGTGTTGCAGTCCATGAGGTCACAAGGAGTCAGACAAGACTTAGTAACTGAAAAACAACAACAACAAATGTATATACATTATAATATACAACATTATCAATATATTGTATAAACAGTCATGTATACAGTAGTCCATTCAAGAATCACATGGTTCCAGTACCTTCCCTATAGGTGCTCTCTACCACATCACTTCTTCCCAAATGAAAGCACTTTCTTGAATTTTGTGCTTATCATTCCATCATTTATAAAAATAATCTCACTACACCTTTACATAATCAACATATTGTTTTATTTTGCTTTATACAAATATTAGACTGTATATAATATTCTGAGGTTTGCTTTTTTTAACTCCACATTATGTTTCTAAATGCCACGTTACTCTTTTTGGCTGTAGTTTTTTTTTTTTTTTTTGGCTGTCTTATATTCCTTTGTGAGAATAAGCTTAGTGGAATTGTTTCAGTTTTTCTGTTGCAAACAGTGCTCTTTTGAATTTTATTCTACTTGTCTCCAGTTGTTATGTTGAGGAACTATGAGTCATCAATATATTTTAAAGTGGAATTGCTGAGCCATGAGATCTTCAAAGATTTACCTTTACAAAATCATGCCAAATTCTTTCCCAAAGTTGCTAATGCATTGCATTTCATCAGCAATGTTGAAGTATTCCTATTGATTCATATCCGCCTAATATTTGCTATTGTCAGATTTCTTTATTTTTGCTAATTTAGTGGGCAAAAAAAATGAAATTTCACTGTAGTCTTAATTTGCATTTCTCTGACATTTCCTTCCATCCTTTTTATTGTATGCAGGTTTCTCATGAATGCATTTTGTTCCCTTTCCTCTGACTTTTTGTATTTAGTATATGAGTTCTTAGGTGATTTAGTGGTTGATCTATTATCAGCTATAGTCCTTTCTTCCACTTTGTGATTTGCCTTCTCTATTTTTTGTGTTAGTTTTCATGTAGTCAGTTTTATTTTAGTGTTAGTTCATATTGGAATCTTATTTTTTTAATTGCTTTTTATCCAGAGGACAAAATGATATGATATTCTGCTATGTAGTTCTTCTAGCTTTAAAAAATGTTTAAAAGCATTTTCAACTTTTTGAAAAATCTCACACTTACAGAAAATTTGGAAGTAGAGCATAACGTACTTTTTCCCTGAAAGTTTGAGGGTAAGTTACAATCTTGATGCCCACTACTCCTTAACATTTGTGTGCATTTTCTGCAAAAAGACTTTTCCACCAATACTGCTGTACAGTCAGGTGTGGCATTTTTGTGACTTTACCAGGAATATTACAGAAGTCATGCTCTGCTGCTATTGCAGCCTATGAGGCATAAGAGATTTTGCTATGTCCTGTTGCTAATGTCTCATCACTTTGATTACTAAGAGGTGTTCATTAGGCTTATCACTAAAGTTATTCATTTTCCCTTGGAAGTTAGTAAATATTTTGTGGGAAAGTACTTTGAGACTATGTGAATATCTAGTTTCTTACCAAACTTCCAATGTATTCATTTATTTATTTATACCTGTGTGAAATTAATTTTCCTTTTTTCTTCATTAAGTTATAATTTATTATTATCATGACTTATTTTGATGCTCCACTTGCCCCAGAATTGGCCAGTCAGAGTCTATAAGCTGGCTTCTCTGTTCATTTTATTGTTTGAACACTTTTTTTCTTACTGGCTCAGTGAAATACCTCATGCTTATCTTATGCTTTCTCTGCTCCAGCTCTGGAATCACCTATTTCAGTAAACAGTCCTGCTTCCTTTGAGGAGAATGCAAATCTGAGTGCTGGGTGTGCTTATATATAACAGTCCCATTCAGTTTTTGTGTATTTATCATCTGTCTATCTATCGACCTCTATCATCTGTGTAACTAATGAAAATCATATATTCACACAGATACTTCCATTTCCAATGGAACATCATAGAATTCTATTTTTCTTTTTCTATACTTATAATTCCTTTCTCTGGTGAGGAACCTGGCTCCCATTATTCTTTATAAATATAAAGTTATTATATACTTATATTATTCTTTATCAGTTCAGTTCAGTTCAGTTGTTCAGTCGTGTCCAACTCTTTGCAACCCCATGAAATGCAGTACACCAGGCCTCTCTGTCCATCACCAACTCCTGGAGTCTACCCAAACTCATGTCCGTTGAGTCAGTGATGCCATCTAACCACCTCATCTTCTGTTGTCCCCTTCTCCTCTTGCCTTCAATCTTTCCCAACATCAGGGTTTTTTCAAATGAGTCAGTTCTTTGCATCAGGTGGCCAAAGTATTGGAGCTTCAGCTTCAGCATCAGTCCTTCCAATGAACATTCAGGACTGATTTCCTTTAGGATGGACTGGTTGGATCTCCTTGCAGTCCAAGGGACTCTCAAGAGTCTTCCCCAACACCATAGTTCAAAAGCATTGATTCTTCTGTACTCATCTTTCTTTATAGTCCAACTCTTACATCCATACATGACTACTGGAAAAACCATAGTCTTGACTAGACGGACCTTTGTGGACAAAATAATGTCTCTGATTTTTAAAAATATGCTGTTTAGGTTGGTCATAACTTTCCTTCCAAGAAGTAAGGGTCTTTTAATTTCATGGCTGCAATCACCATCTGCAGTGATTTTGGAGCCCCCCAAAATAAAGTCTGCCACTGTTTCCACTGTTTCCCCATCTATTTGCCATGAAGCAATGGGACCAGATTCCATGATCTTAGTTTTCTGAATGTTGAGCTTTAAGCCAACTTTTTCACTTTCTGCTTTCACTTTCATCAAGGGGATCTTTAGTTCTTCTTCACTTTCTGCCATAAGGGTGGTGTCTTCTGCATATCTGAGGTTATTGATATTTCTCCCGGCAGTCTTGATTCCAGCTTGTACTTTCTCCCAGCAATCTTGATTCCAGCTTGTACTTCATCCAGCCCAGAGTTTCTCATTATGTACTCTGCATATAAGTTAAATAAGCAGGGTGACAATATACAGCCTTGACGTACTCCTTTTCCTATTTGGAACCAGTCTGTTATTCCATGTCCAGTTCTAACTGTTGCTTCCTGACCTGCATATAGGTTTCTCAAGAGGAAAGTCAGGTGATCTGGTATTATTATATGTATATATTATATATATATTATATTATATATATTTCAAGTCACATAAATTAATTATTTAATTCACCCTTTCTATGCAACCATCTCCCGTAGTAATTCTGTCTACATTTCCACTCTCTCTCCTGATACTTTCCTCACTGCACTTGGGCCTTGGTATCACACAGCAGTCAGCTCCCTGCTGAGATGCTTTCCTTACCTTACTCATGCTCCATCAGAACCTTCCAATGTGGAAACCCTCCTCACCCTGCTTGGGCTCTGACAGTTGACATCAGACTGCACCTCTGTATAGACACCTTTCTCATCCATTTGGAGATATGCTACCTAAACTGAGTCATCCCACTATAGGAACAGTCTTCTCACCTTGAGTTAAACACCACAGTGGGTAGCTCCAAAAGGACACTCAGACTCTGACTACCCTTTCTGGGCCCCATCTTGAGGACACCCTAATTAATTGTATTTTCATTCTACATTCAGAAGAAAATTCCTCAATGCTACTTCCCAACCCTCTATTAAAGTTTTCATTTCTGAAAACGTTTTAATTCCCAAGAATTCTTTTTTGTTCTATAATTTTTTCATACCTTATTTTTTCATGTCCTTGTTTTATGGGTATTATATCTTCTTGCTTCTCTCAACAGATGTTAGCTATATAAAATTTTTTTCTGTTTCCGATGTCATTTTGGTTTTGCTTCTCATTCATTTTCCAATTTATTTGGTTTTTTCCTTTTGTGTTAGTGGCCTTCCTTAATCCCCAGTGATCCCTGGCTACCTACACTCAAGAGCAAGGCAGTACCTCTCTTTATGTTAAAACTTTCAGACTTCATTTTAGGAGCTCAGGTGTATATCAGCTGTTTACTGGAAGTCACCCAAATACCAAAACATGGAGGTACATTTTTCTGGAGTTACTGTTTCTGCAAATAAAAATCCTGCTTTCCTGTCTTTTCACCTTGAGTTAAATACTCAAATTTAACTCAATTTGGGGAGAATGATGGGTCCCAGTACCTCTTTAGAGAGTAAATTCTTACCTGACCTTCTTCTCTCATTTACATGCATTTGAGTACATGACCTCTGCTGTTAAGAGTTTTTCTGTATAAGACAGACTTTGCATCTCTGTCAACCTGCTGTTGCCTCTGGTCCATCATGTTCAGTCCATATTGCAGGTGCTTTATAAGATGATAGTCTTGTTTTTTGGGGTCCACCCAAAGCCATTCTTAGCCACTTCCCCTTTGTTTGTCCCCCAGCAAAATTGTGCACTTTCCTAAAACATTTAGAAGCAAGGCTTCCTGATGTGTGTATCCCATCCAGGATTGAAAATTTCAACAAAAAATGTATTAGCCAAGGAGCTGCTGGAGAAGGTTTCTGCTCCACGATTACAGGCAAGATATGCAGAAGCAACTTCCCCCAAATGTATCGTCACCTCCAGCCCTTGAATGAGATGTATGAGGACACACACCATAATGAAGCATGGAGGCATCCTGGCTCATGAGGGAGAGGTCAACAGCACCACAGACTCACTGAACCAGTGTCCTGATATCACTGAGTTAGTGGGTCCCTGGGGGCTCACAGTCTTCCACTTCTGATTTTTCTTAATATTTTTAATCTTCTTTCTTCTTTCTTAGTTTGCAACTCCTGTTCCCTTTCTCCTCTACCTCTTCACTCTCCTCACATCTTTAACAACTTTGAAGTTGGGATGGGCTGAATTGAGGACAGAGGAAAAGTTATAGGACTTTAACTCTTCTGATTAAGTCTTTTATGAAACAAGATGTGGTATGAATAAACAGAGGAGCTATATAGCTATATACCGCTCTGTCCATCCTCTCAACTCTCCCCTCTCTCCTCCTCCCTGCTGCCACTGAGGCGCTACTAAGTAGGTCATTCTTCTGCGTAATGTCCTCCCCTGGTTCTCACCACCCTCAAGGTAAAACCTAAATGTATAAGCCTGGTCCCTTAGCACAATTCAGAGTGATCCCTGCCTTCTCTCCACCTAATGTCCCACCACTTCCTCTGTGCTCCAGCCTTGTCTAGACTTTCAAGGGTCATGGAGGGTATGCTGTACCATTTCACCTCTGGTTTCTGTTCTTCCTTCCATATACACACTTTCCCTCCTTTGTCTGCCTAACAGACTTGAACTTCACTTCTGTTTAAATATCATCTCCTCTCCAAAGTCTTCCTTCTCTCCCAGTCATGGTTATTTGCTCAGTCTTATAACCTTTGAGCATTCCGCTAGTAGAGCTCTCTCTTCTCTGAAATGCATTTATTTTCCCCATCAGCAGCTGAGTTCCTTGAGAGGAGAATGTAGTCTTATTTTTGTATCCTCAGCATTGAGCATAGAGGTGGCCTCAAGCTACCTTTTACTGCTCTCTTACTCTTAAAAAAAA
>SJXP01002857.1:150201-172588 GCA_006408505.1 Damaliscus lunatus | reverse complement strand
CCCCACCCAGTTATGTTGCCTTTTGAGATTCCAAAACTCCCCAGAGATCCGCTGGTGAGAGGGTTTCCTGGTATTTGGAAACTTCTCCTCTTTCACAACTCCCTCCCCAAGTCTTTTGTCTCTCTTTTTATCTTTTATATTTTGCCCTACCTCCTTTTGAAGAAAATGGGCTGCCTTTCTGGGTGCCTGGTGTCCTCTGCCAGCATTCAGAAGTTGCTCTGTGGAATTTGCTCAGCGTTCAAATGATCTTTCGATGAATTTTGGGGGGGAGAAAGTGGTCTCCCCATCCTATTCCTCCATCATCTTCTAGAATACAATTAATTTTTTAAAAAATAAGCTGTCAAACCAATGGTCTTGATAATGTGAGAAAGAAACTGTCCATCATACTGACAAGAGCAGTGAAACTCAGTCATTCTCAAACTGTGGCCCCAGATAAGTAGCATTAGCATTACCTGAAAAGTTGTTAGAAATGCTAATTCTCTGTAGATCTCAGCCGTCCAAGAGCTACTGAATCTTAGGTTTAACATCCCCTTCAGGTGATTCAGGTGCATGCTTATAGTCTCTGAAATGGGTCCTTCCAAAAATCCTGGAAACTTTCAGAGAATCTGATTTTTCTAATCTTGATCTCCTAATCTTACATGACATGAATCTCTATAATTTTCAGTGTCCTTTGTTGACTTTTGTTTAGGTTGTGTGTGTGTGCATTTGATTCTTATTTTGTTTTCATTGTTGTTGTTGTTTTTTTCTCAAGGTAAGCCTCTTAAATAGTGTTTTTGAGAGACTTAGAAACTTTTTTAACAGCTCCCATTGTTCCCTCAGCCTAGTGGGAATTGTTTCAACTCTGCTTCCTGAGCTCAGTCCAATAATTTCTCCCTGAGAATATGCACTCTTCCCCAGGGTCATGACTCATGTGTGTCAGTGATGCCAGAGATGAGGAAACTGTGAGGCTGTATGGAGATGGTCTCCCAGAAAGTGTAAGACATGAACTCTCTTCTCCCATCCAGGACTGAAGAAAGGTGAGAGCCTGAGGGTTTCCACACCCTCAGATATGTCAATGATAGTTAGGTTCTCAGAAACACTTGTTGGAAGGTGAGGAGAATAAAAAAGTGACCTAAACTTGATGGTACTAAGTGTAATGTTGGAGAAGATCTTTAGGAAGAAATCTGAGGATGGGTATATGCTATTAAAACAGCTGCTTCACGTTGCATGTAAAACCCAGTACTTTTAGAAACCAAATATAGATCTGGCCTTATGAGACAGGGAACAGAAGGTAAGTAAAATCACTTTTTAAATCTCCACATAATTAATTACCTACTTAATACATTAATTGGACAATATTCACTGAGCATAAGGTGTATCAGAGTTGCTGTTCCAAGTTCTGGGGTTACCAAGATATTGAAATTATGGTGCGGTTGGTTGAGGGGAGAAGTTTAAAAAAATGAATGATAATAAACCTGTAACAGAGGTTTGTTTTCAATGTTTGTATGTGTGTCTGTTATTCACTCAGCTGTGTCTGAATCTTTATGATCTCATGGATTGTAGCCTGCCAAGGTCCTCTGTCCATGAAATTCTCCAGGCAAAATGACTGGAATGGGTTGCCATTCCCTTCTCCAGGGGATCTTCCTGACCCAGGGATGGAACTGTGGTTTCCCACATTGCAGGCAAATTCTTTATCATCTGAGCCAAAAGGGAAGCCCCATTTTTTTATGTTTAAGAACATTGAAAAATGAGGAATTTGTTCTGCATGGGAGAAATAATGAGAAGAGTGATGAAAACGGTGATATTCACATTGACTTTTTCTATGGTTGAGAAGATGATGAAGAAAATTGCAGGAAACAAAAATGGAAATAAATACACAGCATCTTTAAGACTATTTTCCATTAAAGAGCTAGTGGTTCACCAGAGGTAGAGGTACTAATTAGAAAGACAGATGGAACTTATATTTAGAGCCCTGTGTGACATGCTGAATTTTGTGCACATGTATATGTTTCTGCCCTGACTTGATCCACAAAGTATTATATGTATCTCCTAAGGGGCTCTGGTGGAATCACTACAAGGATAGATGTGAGAGAGGAACATAATCAGATTAGCATTCTGAAAGGTCTCCTGAGCAGCTGTGTAGAAGGTGTACTGGAATGAAAGATGAAAGGGAAAATTTAAAAGCGAGTGATCCCTGAGAGATAATGGATTTCAGGAAGTCAGGTGAGAGTGGGTGGAGATTGAGAGGAAGCCAAAGGAGTAGGGAGGGCACTTAGCCCTCACCTTTTGCCTCTGTCTCTCACCCTCAGAGTCCTTCTTCATTTTTGTTCCCACTCCCTCCCCTGCCACACCACCTTTCCATGTCTTCTTCCTTCACCATTCTATTCCCCCAGCTTCCTTCCTTATGATAAATTTTCTCCTTTGAATTCTTCATTTATTTCACTTTCTTTTAGTTCAACATTTTTTTCTTCTACCCTTGGATCAATACCACCTTCTGAAATTGCCCGTCATTTCAGAAGAACTCTAAGTCCCCTTCAAACAATGTATTTATGTATTTCTTCACTAATGAAGTACTTACCCCTTGCCATTTTCCCATATAATCTGAGGAGCCTCATTCAGTAAGGGTTACCTACCCTGGAGGTTGGAAAGGAATGGAATGTTCCAGATGTGCAGCTGTACTCAGAGACTCCCTCACATGTCCTGAACCCCAATAACTTTTAACACACCTAGCAGTTAACCCCAGTTAACACCACCTAAACTGGAATATTTAGGACATTCTCTGCTTTGAGGATTAGCCCCATAAATAGCAAAAAATCCTTAACCAGTTCAGCTAAAACTGGATCTCTGTCTCCCAGGTGGCACACAGGTAAAGAATCTGCCCTCCAATGCAGGAGTCACAAAAGACCCCTGGGTTGGGAAGATCCCATCCCATGAAGTAGGAAATGGCAACCCACTCTAGTTTTCTTGTCTGGAAAATCCCATGGACAGAGGAGCCTGGGGGGGCTACAGTCCATGGGATTACAAAGAGCTGGACATGACTGAAGTGACATAGCACGGGCACACACTCATGCACTTTTTAATTATTGACCATAAGCAAAGATGGGTAGTGAAGGGCACAAATAAATTGGGAAATCAAGGCCTATGTGTCTAGTACATTATGATTAAATTCAGAAGGGAAATCAGGCACATGAGAACTTCATGAACATTCTGTTGCTTTCACTGTTGCATGAAAAATGATGGATACAATATTCATGCTTTCTAATAACTCTAATTGAAAATAACCTTTAAGTTATGTAAAACATAATAGGTTTTTAAAATAAATTAATATTTACAAAGGAAAAACGACTGGTGTAAAAATGTAGTAGAGACTGGAGTAGAGTAGAAGACTACACAGAGGAGAGTGATTAATATTTATTATTCTAAATACTATCCTGGGAAGTTTATGTGTCATTTTATTTAATCCCTTAGCCAATTTCTATAAAGAAAACATATTTCTTTCAGATGTGGAAAATGAGACTCACATTAAATAACTTTCTCAAGGCCAAATCTCAAAGAAATAGAAGTTCTCAAATTCGATTTTGTTTGGTTTGACTCTTAAGTATCTTCCCAGCTAGATTACACTGAATCTTGGAAAGGCAGGTGGCATGTGTCTGGATGGCTTTAAGATATCTTATGTATGTTTTACCCAGCACCAAATAGTAAACTTTCCAGAGACAAGGTCATTCAGTCAGCACTTGGTATTGTAATCTGTACATAAGAATGCCCATTATATTGACTTGGACAACTAAATTGAGCCCTTGAGCACTAAGAGGGCAAGCAACAACTTCATGCCTATCTCTGGTGTGTTTTCTTTAGGAGTATGGAGAAGACATCATGGATTCAGGGAACCTCACGCGGGTATCAGAATTTGTCTTCCTAGGATTCTCACAGTATCAGGAACTCCAGCTTTTCTTGTTTCTGGTGTTCCTGCTTGTCTACACCACCACTGTCATGGGAAACCTCCTCATCATGGTGACAGTGACCTCTGATTCCAGGCTCCACACACCCATGTATTTCCTGCTGAGAAACCTGGCAGTCATAGATGTCTGCTTCTCCTCAGTCACTGCCCCAAAGATGCTGGTGGACATCCTCGCTGAGAAGAAGACCATCTCCTACGAGGGCTGCATGACCCAGATCTTCTTCTTCCACTTTCTGGGAGGTGGGACTCTCCTCTTCCTCTCAGTGATGGCCTATGACCGTTACATAGCCATCTCCCGGCCCCTTCACTATGTCACCATCATGAACACTCAAGTGTGTGTGGGGCTGGTGGTGGCTGCCTGGGTAGGGGGCTTTGTTCACTCCATTGTCCAGCTAATTCTGATGCTCCCATTGCCTTTCTGTGGACCCAACATCCTAGATAACTTCTACTGTGACATTCCACAAGTGCTGAGGCTTGCCTGCGTGGACACCTCCCTGCTGGAGTTCCTTATGATCTCCAACAGTGGGATGCTGGTCCTCATCTGGTTCCTCCTCCTTCTGATCTCTTACACAGTCATCCTGGTGATGCTGAGGTCCCACTCAGGGCAGGCGAGGAGGAAGGCAGCTTCCACCTGCACCATCCACATCATTGTCGTGTCTATGGTCTTCATTCCCTGTATCTATATCTATGCCCGGCCCTTCACCTCTTTCCCCATGGACAAGGCTGTGTCCATCAGCCAAACAGTTATGACTCCCATGCTCAACCCCATGATCTACACCCTGAGGAACCAGGAGATGCAGGCAGCAGTGAAGAGATTAGGCAAGCGCCTAGTGATTTCCAGCAGGGAGTGAACTTAAAACAGGTTGATTTTAAATGACAAATCTTCTAAATGAACCTTTGTTTTCCATGTGAGATGTGGAAAATATGGAGTATGACAGTTGAAATTAAACTAATATTTCTACAGACATTTTCCTGGGTCAGCTATTTTGTTGGTTACTTTCAGACTTCTCTCTCATTCTTACAAAACTGACAGAAGGTATGGTAGCATTATAGAGTTTTACAAATGAGAAAACTCAGAGAGAAAAGACTTGCTCAGTGATGAACAGCAAGTGAGGTGCAGAGCTTGACCAGGAGATGGCTCATCTGACCCCAGGTTTTGAGGCAGGAGATATGGGTGGGATTTGAAACTCAGAGTATCTCACCATTACAAGAGAGAGTTCCTCTTCTATGGATGAATATTTCTGCTGAATGGTCAACATTTCTATGTCAAATCTGGAACAATTGCATTTTTCTCCTCCCTGTTCTCTGCCTCATTCCCTACTGTGGTATTTCAGAAGTGATATCATTTGTTAAGCTTCTAAATATTTTTCATCATCAAAGTACATATTTACCTGCACTTTGGATTGGGTCTTTCTTGACCAAATACTTCTTGGATATTCTGCAGGATATTCTACTTTAGTGACCAAATCTTTATATACTTTGGATGATATGGCTATGAGGACAATGTTGTGGGTGGTTGGGAAACCCAGGCTAGAGAGGGCAGGGACCTTGTTCTACTTCCTGAGGGAGTCCAGTAGTTTCTCCCCAAGGATATACTCTTGTCTCCTAGGGTCACTCTCCTTGTTGTATGGGTGATGTGTGGGCACTGGCTGGGAAACTGATCCTGCAGATAAAAGATCTCTAAGAAGACGTACAGGTAAAGAATCTGCCCTCCAATGCAGGAGTCACAAAAGACCCCTGGGTTGGGAAGATCCCATCCCATGAAGTAGGAAATGGCAACCCACTCTAGTTTTCTTGTCTGGAAAATCCCATGGACAGAGGAGCCTGGGGGGGCTACAGTCCATGGGATTACAAAGAGCTGGACATGACTGAAGTGACATAGCACGGGCACACACTCATGCACTTTTTAATTATTGACCATAAGCAAAGATGGGTAGTGAAGGGCACAAATAAATTGGGAAATCAAGGCCTATGTGTCTAGTACATTATGATTAAATTCAGAAGGGAAATCAGGCACATGAGAACTTCATGAACATTCTGTTGCTTTCACTGTTGCATGAAAAATGATGGATACAATATTCATGCTTTCTAATAACTCTAATTGAAAATAACCTTTAAGTTATGTAAAACATAATAGGTTTTTAAAATAAATTAATATTTACAAAGGAAAAACGACTGGTGTAAAAATGTAGTAGAGACTGGAGTAGAGTAGAAGACTACACAGAGGAGAGTGATTAATATTTATTATTCTAAATACTATCCTGGGAAGTTTATGTGTCATTTTATTTAATCCCTTAGCCAATTTCTATAAAGAAAACATATTTCTTTCAGATGTGGAAAATGAGACTCACATTAAATAACTTTCTCAAGGCCAAATCTCAAAGAAATAGAAGTTCTCAAATTCGATTTTGTTTGGTTTGACTCTTAAGTATCTTCCCAGCTAGATTACACTGAATCTTGGAAAGGCAGGTGGCATGTGTCTGGATGGCTTTAAGATATCTTATGTATGTTTTACCCAGCACCAAATAGTAAACTTTCCAGAGACAAGGTCATTCAGTCAGCACTTGGTATTGTAATCTGTACATAAGAATGCCCATTATATTGACTTGGACAACTGAATTGAGCCCTTGAGCACTAAGAGGGCAAGCAACAACTTCATGCCTATCTCTGGTGTGTTTTCTTTAGGAGTATGGAGAAGACATCATGGATTCAGGGAACCTCACGCGGGTATCAGAATTTGTCTTCCTAGGATTCTCACAGTATCAGGAACTCCAGCTTTTCTTGTTTCTGGTGTTCCTGCTTGTCTACACCACCACTGTCATGGGAAACCTCCTCATCATGGTGACAGTGACCTCTGATTCCAGGCTCCACACACCCATGTATTTCCTGCTGAGAAACCTGGCAGTCATAGATGTCTGCTTCTCCTCAGTCACTGCCCCAAAGATGCTGGTGGACATCCTCGCTGAGAAGAAGACCATCTCCTACGAGGGCTGCATGACCCAGATCTTCTTCTTCCACTTTCTGGGAGGTGGGACTCTCCTCTTCCTCTCAGTGATGGCCTATGACCGTTACATAGCCATCTCCCGGCCCCTTCACTATGTCACCATCATGAACACTCAAGTGTGTGTGGGGCTGGTGGTGGCTGCCTGGGTAGGGGGCTTTGTTCACTCCATTGTCCAGCTAATTCTGATGCTCCCATTGCCTTTCTGTGGCCCCAACATCCTAGATAACTTCTACTGTGACATTCCACAAGTGCTGAGGCTTGCCTGCGTGGACACCTCCCTGCTGGAGTTCCTTATGATCTCCAACAGTGGGATGCTGGTCCTCATCTGGTTCCTCCTCCTTCTGATCTCTTACACAGTCATCCTGGTGATGCTGAGGTCCCACTCAGGGCAGGCGAGGAGGAAGGCAGCTTCCACCTGCACCATCCACATCATTGTCGTGTCTATGGTCTTCATTCCCTGTATCTATATCTATGCCCGGCCCTTCACCTCTTTCCCCATGGACAAGGCTGTGTCCATCAGCCAAACAGTTATGACTCCCATGCTCAACCCCATGATCTACACCCTGAGGAACCAGGAGATGCAGGCAGCAGTGAAGAGATTAGGCAAGCGCCTAGTGATTTCCAGCAGGGAGTGAACTTAAAACAGGTTGATTTTAAATGACAAATCTTCTAAATGAACCTTTGTTTTCCATGTGAGATGTGGAAAATATGGAGTGTGACAGTTGAAATTAAACTAATATTTCTACAGACATTTTCCTGGGTCAGCTATTTTGTTGGTTACTTTCAGACTTCTCTCTCATTCTTACAAAACTGACAGAAGGTATGGTAGCATTATAGAGTTTTACAAATGAGAAAACTCAGAGAGAAAAGACTTGCTCAGTGATGAACAGCAAGTGAGGTGCAGAGCTTGACCAGGAGATGGCTCATCTGACCCCAGGTTTTGAGGCAGGAGATATGGGTGGGATTTGAAACTCAGAGTATCTCACCATTACAAGAGAGAGTTCCTCTTCTATGGATGAATATTTCTGCTGAATGGTCAACATTTCTATGTCAAATCTGGAACAATTGCATTTTTCTCCTCCCTGTTCTCTGCCTCATTCCCTACTGTGGTATTTCAGAAGTGATATCATTTGTTAAGCTTCTAAATATTTTTCATCATCAAAGTACATATTTACCTGCACTTTGGATTGGGTCTTTCTTGACCAAATACTTCTTGGATATTCTGCAGGATATTCTACTTTAGTGACCAAATCTTTATATACTTTGGATGATATGGCTATGAGGACAATGTTGTGGGTGGTTGGGAAACCCAGGCTAGAGAGGGCAGGGACCTTGTTCTACTTCCTGAGGGAGTCCAGTAGTTTCTCCCCAAGGATATACTCTTGTCTCCTAGGGTCACTCTCCTTGTTGTATGGGTGATGTGTGGGCACTGGCTGGGAAACTGATCCTGCAGATAAAAGATCTCTAAGAAGACGGATGACCTGACGACTCTTTCCCATTCTGGGCTGAAGGAAGGTGTGAAACTAGGATTTTCTCACCTGCATATAGAGCAGCTGTAAGAAGCATCCAGAAACTTGTTGTAGAATATAGAGAATAAACAAGTGATATGGACTCCATGCTAGGTCTAAAGTCTGAGGATAACCTCAAGTGTAATGCAGGGGATACAAGGCATTCAAAATAGATTCCTCAAGTGGCAAGTGAAAACCAGGCTTTTAACCACTAAGAAACACTTGGTCTTGTGGTTCAGAGGGAAGATGCTGAGGACAAAGGGTAAGGCGAAACGCCCCACAATTTTCCACATGGTCACGTTGAACCAGATCACATAATTATTTACTAATACATTGGGATAGCAACATATTTGAGCAAGTGCTAAATCAGAGTTGCTATTATAGGTGCTGGGGCTATTAAATTATTGAATTTATAATCTAGTTAAGTGAAACAACAGGAAAAATATGATAAAGGCTGTAACAAAGGTACTTGCAAAATATAACTGAAACCCAGAAAAAGGAATTAATTCTGCATGTGATTAATGGAGAAGGAGCTACACAAAAGGTGATATTTGAGGAATTCAAGGTTGAGAAGGTAGTAGAAGGTATTTTAGGAAACAGAGTGCATTCCCAAAGCTGCGGAAATAGCCCAGCATATGGCATATGTGAGACACCATGGATTCTTGACTAGCAATCACTTCCTGGGTAACAGGGATACTGATGATAAAAGTAATGGAGCCTACATTTTGATCTTGGTGTGACATCCTGAGAGTTACATGTACATATTTAAGTGTGTTTTTGAATCCTGAATTAACCCACAACAAATGTTAGATCTCTTCTAAGAGTCTAGGGTTTAAGCTATGAGTCCTTGATAGTCACTAAAAGATTATAATGAGGAATGAAAGTGGTCAGGTACAAGTTTACGAAGGTCTCTGTGACAGTGATATAAAAGATGGACTTCAGTGGATGCAGATGAAAGCTGAAAGATGACACTAAAATAATCTCTGATGGACAACAGTTTGCAGGAGGCAGGTGAGGGTGGTGAGAAGAGACAAGGCAGGGGAGTGGAGAGGCCACTTAACCTTCATCTGTCACCTCTATCTCTGACCCTCTGCGTTCTTCTTCATCTTTGTTCCCAGTCTTCCTCCACCCCAACCTTTCCCTTCCCCTTCTTTCCTCTCCCTCCCTCTTAATTGCCCCTCTTTATTCCTTTTTCTATTCTATTTCTCTTATTTCATCATCTTCCTTTCTCTTCTATCCTTGTATTCAGTAACATCTTCTAAAATTCATTTCTTTAAGAATTCTTTCAGTGCCATTCATGGAAGATCATCACCCTTTGTTTAACCCAAAGAATCTCTCTCCTACCCTCATATCTCAGCACACACACCATCTATCCTCTTACCTCACCCAGTAAGGAACCACCTACCCCAGTGAGGGGAGGCATTCCCTCTAGCTGTTCACCCACTCATCAGTCAATACTTTTTGAGTATTGACTAGCAGCAAAGATGGGTACTGTAGGGTACAAATAAATTATAAGAAGCATATTCATTCCTCTGGATTCTATAGTTGAATTATGGAGGGAAAAACATAGAAACATAAAATTACATATGCTGACTGTTGCATGAAAAATCTTGGTACAAAATATGTTAGAGATTCGAGGAAAGGAGGAGGTTTAAGAATAGGAGACTGCACAGAGGAGAGTGATTTCCATTTATTATTCCAGACACTTTTCTGGAGTAGAGCTATCTCCTCTCTGAAGTGTATTCACATATTTCTACATCTGTTTTCGGAGAAGGCAATGGCACCCCACTCCAGTACTCTTGCCTGGAAAATCCCATGGACGGAGGAGCCTGGTGGGCTGCAGTCCACGGGGTCGCTGAGAGTTGGACACGACTCAGTGACTTCACTTTCACTTTTCACTTTCATGCATTGGAGAAGGAAATGGCAACCCACTCCAGTGTTCTTGCCTGGAGAATCCCAGGGACAGGTGAGCCTGGTGGGCTGCTATCTATGGGATCGCACAGTTGGACACAATTGAAGTGATTTAGCAGCAGGTCTGTTTTCCGCATGAACCTGTGAGTTCTTGAGAGGAGAATGTCTGTCCTATTTTTGTATCCTCAGAATTGAGCATAGAGGTGAACCGAACCTGTCTTTTACTTCTCTCCTACTCTTAAAAAGGATAACCTTCAGTTCTGTTAACAAATTGATTTAAAACCTAGATAGCCAAATATTTACCCAGGAAAGATTGATTTATTCAGGATCAGCAGAGAATTGCAATTCAGGGTCTGCACCCACAGTGAACCATGAGCAAGTGCTTCAGGGTAAGAGAAAAAGACTGCTTTTATAGAGAGGGAAAAGAGAGTGGGAGGCTGAAGTAACAGAGTCCATGGTTCTTCATGGGCTGAGTCCTCACCAGTCTTTTTTTTTTATTGTGAGAAAGTGTTGAACCATATAACTGTATTCTATTTAAATTTTCAAACTTGAAGTTATATGTTTAACCAGTTTTTTCCTCTATATTTTAATACAGTATAAGGAATTATAACAAGCAAAAGATTATGTGTAAAATGCTTCTAAGCTATAAAATGCTATATTATATGAACATGCTCTTCAGTTCAAGAATCAGATGGTACTAATAACTTTACCTGCTTATAGGTGCTTTCCATCACGTCACTTCTCCCTAGATGAAACCACATTCTTGAATTTGGTGTTTATCATTCCATTGCTTATAAAAACAATTTCATCCAATATTAACATAATCAGTATATTATTTTTTGTTTGTGCTTTGTACAAATAAGACTGTACCTGATATTCTGGGATTTGCTTTTTTCACTCCACATTGTCTCTAAATGTCCATATTGTTTTGTTTGGCTGTAATTCACTCATCTGCACTGCTGTGTATGTAATATTCCATTGTAAGAATAAGCTTATTTGGATTGTCCTGGTTTTGCTCTTGGAACAACACTTTTTTGAATGTTCTTCTACTTGTCTCCAGCTGTCATGTTGCAGATGTCTGGGTTATATACCTTGAAATGGAATTGCTGAATCTTGAGATCTTCAAAGATTTACCTTTACAAAGTACTGTAAAATTGCTTTCCCAAGTTGTACCGAATTACACAGTCATCAGCAGCACTGAAGTGTTCCCATTGATTCACATTGCTGTAAACAATTAATATTGTCAGACTTCTTAATTTTTGCCAATTAAGTGAATAAAAAATGGTATTTCATGATAGTCTTTGTTTTTAAACTGGAGAGATTTAAAATTTTTTTAATTTGTTTATTTGGCTGCACCAGGTCTTAGTTGCTACATGTGGGATCATCCTTGATCTTCACTGCCTTGAGCAGAATCTTTAGTTGCTACTAAAGATCTAGTTCCCTGATTAAGAATTGAATCCAGGCCCCTGCAATGGGAGGGTGGAATATTAGCCTCTGGACCACCAGGGGAGCCCAGGCTTTTTATTTTTAATGTAGAAGTTCTTACATAACTTGGTTACTGATCTATTGTCCGTGTTTACTATAATATTGTCTACATTGGAAGAAGGGGAGTCTTCCTTTTTCCTCTTGGTTTCTGAGGTTGTAGTAGGGTGTGAGAACTCCTGTTCCCCTGATTCTACCTAACGGAAGTTTCTGTTTACTAATTTTTTAACATTTATTGAATTTTCACAATGGGCCAAGTAACTCCAAAACAATAAAACATTGGAATCATCTTTCTAAAATGGATAAATTATATACAGTCCCACTCTGAGGAATTAACTTTGAGGCTGGTATGTGGCTTAGTAGATAATTTATCATTCTATGTGTCTTGAGAAAAGAAATATATAAACAGAGGATACAATGACTTTTTTATTGAGAGCTAAATCAGAATCATAATTAATTAATCTAAGTGATTTAATTAGCTAATTTTTATAAAGTTGCAGTTAATGACATCTGACAGTAAAGGAGATTGGTAAGACCTATTCACTTCTCCAGAATCAACCCAGGCTATTTTAAGAAAAGACTGGAGTTTAAAATGAACTGAAACTCTGAACACTGGAAGAACTAGTGTTTTTAGAATCTCTTGTACTTAAAAGCCACAATTTCTTATCCTTAAAAAAATAAACCAGAGGGATTGTGTTTGGCCAAGTATAAATATTTGTAACAAAAGAATTCAGATCATGCTGGAAATATCATGTAAAACAGAAAACTGTATCTAAGAACTCACAGTTTTTATTCTACACCAAGGTAATAAAAATTAGCTAAACACTTCATTATAATGTATAAGGAATGTATAGATATATAAGGAATGTATATACATTCTTTATACACAATGTATAAGTTTTATAGATGGTGCAATAGAATTAATTGGATATACATGGGGAGTCGACCTTGGGATCTGGTTGGTAAAATAAATGACAAATTTATAGGGTTTGTTTCCAGTGTAGTATACAAACCTTTTCCCACCTATCTTGTTGTTCAAGATCAATTAATTTTTTTAAAGTAAGCTATCAAACCAATGGTCTTGATAATGCGAGAAAGAAACTGTCCATCATGCTAACAAGAGCAGTGAAACTCAGTCATTCTCAAACTGTGGCCCCAGATAAGTAGCACTAGCATCACCTGAAAAGTTGTTAGAAATGCTAATTCTCTGAGAACCTCAGCCATCCAAGAGCTACTGAATCTTAGGTTTAACATCCCCTTCAGGTGATTCAGGCGCATGCTTACAGTGAGAGCCACTGGTCTCTGAAATGGGTCCTTCCAAAAAGCCCAGAAACTTTCAGAGAATCTGGTTTCTCAACTTTTGATCTCCTAATCTTACATGTCATGAATCTCTATAATTTTCAATGTCCTTGTTGGCTTTTCTTTTCTTTTGGTTGTATGTGTGGTGTGTTTGATTCGGTTTGGTTTTCGTGCTTTTTTATCCTCAAGGCAGCCCTCTCAAATAGTAAGTGTTTTTGAGAGACTTAGAAACTTTTTAACAGCTCCCATTGTTCCCTTGCCCTCAGTGGGATCATTCCAGCTCTGCTTACTTAGATCAGTCCAATAATTTCTCCCTGGGAATATGCACTCTTCCCCAGGGTCATGACTCATATGTGTCAGTGATGCCAGAGATGAGGAAACTGTGAGGCTGTATGGAGAGAGTCTCCCAGGAAGTGTAAGACATGAACTCTCTTCTCCCATCCAGGGCTGAAGGAAGGTGAGAGCCTGAGGGTTTCCACACCCTCAGATAGGTCAATGATAGTTAGGTTCTCAGAAACTTGTTGGAGGGTGAGAAGAATAAAAAAGTGACCTAGACTTGATGGTACTAAGTCTAATGTTGGAGAAGAGCCTTGGGAAGAAATTTGGGAGCAGGGATGCACTGTTAAAACAGCTGCTTCAGGTTGCATGTAAAACCCAGTACTTTTACCAACCGAGTATAGATCTGGCCTTATGAGATAGGGAATGGAGGATAAGTAAAATCACTTTTAAAATCTCCACATAATTAATCACCTACTTAATACATTAATTTGATAATATTTATTGAGCATGTGCTGTATCAGAGTTGTTCAAGTTCTGCGATTACCAAGATATTGAAATTATGACATAGTTGGTTGAGGAGAGAAGCTGACAAAAATGAATCATGATAACCCTGTAACAGAGGTTTGTTTCAGATATGTGTGTGTGTGTGTGTGTGTGTGTGTGTGTGTGTGCGCATGTGTGCTAGTGTACGTTAGTCGCTCAGTCATGTCCTATTCTTTGTGACACTATGGACTGTAGCTTGCCAGTCTCCTCTGTCCTTGGAATTTTCCAGGCAAGAATACTGGAGTGGGTAGCCATTCACTTCTCCAGGGAATCTTCCTGACCCAGGGATCAAACCTGGGTCTCTTGCATTGCATAAAAGACCTTAGATCTTTTACTATCTAAGCCACAAGGAATGACTGATTTTTAATGTTTAAGAACTTGAAAAATGGGGAATTTGTTCTGCATGGAAGAAAGAGTGAGAAGAGTGATGGAGAGGGTCACATTCACATAAATCTTTTCTAGAGTTGAGAAGATGGAAAGAATTGTAAGAAATAAACGTGGAAAGAAATATGCAGCATGTTTAAGACTATAATTCATTAAAGAGCTAGTGGTTCATCAGAGGCAGAGTTATTGGTTAGAAAGCAGATGGTGCTTACATTTAGAGCCCTGTGTGACATGTCGAGTTGCTTGCATATGTATGTGTTTCTACCCTGACTTGATCCATAAAACATTAAATGTGGTTCCTAAGGGGCTCTATTTGTAAGAACTTTGAGAACTGTAAGAACTCCAGTACTTTGGCCACTTCATGTGAAGAGCTGACTCATTGGAAAAGACTCTGATGCTGGGAGGGATTGAGGGCAGGAGGAGAAGGGGACAACAGAGGATGAGATGGCTGGATGGCATCACTGACTCGATGGACGTGAGTTTAAGTGAACTCCGGGAGTTGGTGATGAACAGGGAGGCCTGGCGTGCTGTGATTTATGGGGTCACAAAGAGTTGGACACGACTGAGCGACTGAACTGAACTGAAGGGGCTCTGGTGGAATCACTAAAGAATATATGTGAGAGGGGAACATGATCAGATCAGCATTTAGAAAGGTCTCATGGACAGCTGTTTAGAAGGTGTACTGGGATGAAAGAGAAAGGGAAAAATTAAAAGGGAGTGATCCCTGAAAGAGAATGGATTTCAGGAGGTCAAGTGAGAGTGGGTGGAGACTGAGAGGAAGCCGAAGGCATGGGAAAGGCATTTAGCTCTCACCTGTC
Organism: Damaliscus lunatus; assembly: GCA_006408505.1. NCBI lineage: Eukaryota > Metazoa > Chordata > Mammalia > Artiodactyla > Bovidae > Damaliscus > Damaliscus lunatus. The sequence continues at coordinate 157,423 of SJXP01002857.1, read as the reverse complement.
ACCTCTGTCTTTTGCCCTCTGAGTCCTTCACTTTTGTTCACACTCCCTCCCCTGCCACACCGTCTTTTCCTGTCTCCTTCTTTCACCATTATATTCCCCTATATTCCTTCCTTATGATTTCCTTTCTCTCTGAATTCTTTGTTTCTTCTTTCTTTTACTTCAATACTTTTTCCTTCTATCCTTGGATCAATACTACTACCATCTGAAATTGGTGTCCTTTCAGAAGAGCTCTGTCTCCTTCAAACAATGTATTTATCTATTTCTTCGTTAATGAAATAGTTACCCCTTTGCCACTTTCCCACTATAATCTGGGCAGCCTCATTCAGTAAGGGTCACCTACCTGGGGGATGGAAAGAAATGGAATGTCACAGGTATGCCACTGTGGCCAGAGGCTCCCTCACATGTCCTGAACCCCAATAGCTTTTCACCCACCTAGCAGTTAACACCAGGTACTTGTTCATTACTGACTATGGGCATTGCATGGCACAGTTAAACTGGGAAAGCAAGACCTATGTGTCTGGCACATTATTGCTGCATTGTGAAGGAAAAACAGACCCATGAAAAGTCCATTAACACATTCTGATGTGTTCACTGTTGCATGAAAAAATGATTGATGCCATAGCCATTATTTCTACTAACTGTAAATGGAAAGTAACCTTCAAAGTGCATAAAACATAAGAAAATTTTTAAAAGGAAAAATGATTAGTACAAAAATGTAGTCGAGGCTGCTGTGGACTGGGAGACGACACAGAAGAGAGTGACTAACATTTGTTATTCCAAATACTGTTTATGAAATTTATGCTATTTTATTCAATCCCTTAGCCAAATTCTATAAAGAAAACGTATTTCTTTCAAATGTGGAAACTGAGACTCATTAAGTAATTTACTCAAGGCCAAATCTCAAGGAAATAGCTCTCAAATATGATTTTGGTTCTGTTGAACTCTAAGTGTCTTCCCACCACGAGATTACACTGAATCTTGGAAAAGCAAGTGGCTTGTGTCTTTGGATGGCTTTAAGATAACTCACATGTGTATCCCAGCACCAACTAGTAAACTTTCTGAGACAAAGTCATTCAGTCAGCACTTGGTATTGTAATCTTTACATGAGAATGTCCATCTCATGACTTGGACAACTGAATTGACCTCTTGAGCACTAAGAGGGCAAGCAACAACTTCATGCCTGTCTGTCTCTGGTGTGTTTTCCTTAGGTGTACGGAGAAGACACCACGGATTCAGGGAACCTCACATGGGTATCAGAATTTGTCTTCCTAGGGTTCTCACAGTATCAGGAACTCCAGCTTTTCTTGTTTCTGGTGTTCCTGCTTGTCTACACCACCACTGTCATGGGAAACCTCCTCATCATGGTGACAGTGACCTCTGATTCCAGGCTCCACACACCCATGTATTTCCTGCTGAGAAATATGGCTGTTATAGATATCTGCTTCTCCTCAGTCACTGCCCCAAAGATGCTGGTGGACATCCTCGCTGAGAAGACCATCTCCTACGAGGGCTGCATGACCCAGATCTTCTTCTTCCACTTTCTGGGAGGTGGGACTGTCTTCTTCCTCTCAGTGATGGCCTATGACTGCTACATAGCCATCTCCCGGCCCCTCCACTGCATCACCATCATGAACACTCAAGTGTGTGTGGGGCTGGTGGTGGCTGCCTGGGTAGTGGGCTTTGTCCACTCCATTGTCCAGGTAATTCTGATGCTCCCATTGCCTTTCTGTGGCCCCAACATCCTAGATAACTTCTACTGTGACATTCCACAAGTGCTGAGACTTGCCTGCACAGACACCTCCCTGCTGGAGTTCCTTATGATCTCCAACAGTGGGATGCTGGTCCTCATCTGGTTCCTCCTCCTTCTGATCTCTTACACAGTCATCCTGGTGATGCTGAGGTCCCACTCAGGGCAGGCGAGGAGGAAGGCAGCTTCCACCTGCACCACTCACATCATTGTCGTGTCTATGGTCTTCATTCCCTGTATCTATATCTATGCCCGGCCCTTCACCTCTTTCCCCATGGACAAGGCTGTGTCCATCAGCCAAACGGTTATGACTCCCATGCTCAACCCCATGATCTACACCCTGAGGAACCAGGAGATGCAGGCAGCAGTGAAGAGATTAGGCAAGCGCCTAGTGATTTCCAGTAGGGAGTGAACTTAAAACAGGTTGATTATAAATGACAAATCTTCTCACTGAACCTTTGTTTTCCATGTGAGATGTGGAAAATATGGAGTGTGACAGTTGAAATTAAACTAATATTTCTACAGACATTTTCCTGGGTCAGCTATTTTGTTGGTTACTTTCAGACTTTTCTCTCATTCTTACAAAACTGACAGAAGGTATGGTAGCATTATAGAGTTTTACAAATGAGAAAACTCAGAGAGAAAAGACTTGCTCAGTGATGAACAGCAAGTGAGGGGCAGAGCTTGGCCAGGAGATGGCTCAAGGAGATGGCTCTGACCCCAGGTTTTGAGGCAGGAGATACGGGTGGGATTTGAAACTCAGAGTATCTCACCATTACAAGGGGAAACTTACAGAGTTTCTCTTCTATGAGTGAATATTTCTACTGAATGGTCAACACTTCCATGTCAAATCTGGAACAATTTCATTTGTTCTCCTCCTTGTTCTCTGCCTCATTCCCCACTGTGGTATTTTGGAAATGATATCATTTGTTAAGCTTCTAAATATTTTTCATCATCAAAGTACATATTTACCTGCACTTTGGATTGGGTCTTTCTTGACCAAATACTTCTTGGATATTCTGCAGGATATTCTACTCTAGTGACCAAATCTTTATAAACTTTGGTGCCGGGGTCCAGCCCTGGTGGATCCAGGGAATTCGAAGGGTGGACAGCGTTGGCGAGGAAAGACTTATTTATTGATTGATATAAAATTAAATTAAGAAACAATAGTGTAGTAGGAAAATTAAGTGGAGAAAGAGGGCTGAATAACTTGGATTACGCGGAAGACCAATAAAATTCCAGACAAGGAATTTGCACCATCTACGTTGGGCCACCAGCACTCACTTGAATATCTAAGGGTGCCTTGCCTTAGGCTCCCTTTCACGCGGGTCTTAACAGCCAGGGCAAGTAAGTAGACTTGGTGAGCCTCCACGCCCCAGATGGGAATTCAGCCTGAAATTAAAGTAAAGAGGAGAGGGAGGGAAAAAGAGAGAGAGACACGGGGGAAACCAGTCCAGTGACTGGCTCTGGCCTCTATTGTTCAGAAGGTCTTTTATACTTTTGATAAAACATGGAGATCAATGCGTAACACAAAGTTATGCAGCGTTAGCAGTCCAGACTCTTATCAAAACCAGGCTTTTCTCTCTGCATACCTAATTGTATACACAAGTCTTAGGTGATTTACAGCATCTTCTGGCCAAAAAGGGCCAATTAACATTTTACAGCTTTTTTTCTGATAAGGGTTTGTCAACCAGAAGACTTATTTGTGTTGATCTTCCCAAAGTCTGGTACCATTCTCAGAAAGCACTAAATCAAGTTACATTCATACATAGCAAGGACACAAGAGGAGTGCAGTGATATATAACAAAGAAAAGTAATTAACTCAAAAGTCTAGTGTTGCTAACATCAAAACTATTATATATCTTTTCCATATCCCGTATACATTGATTAACATCCTCCCAGGTGCCTAAAAGATAAAGAATATGGAGGCCTGGCAGCAGTCATTGAGTCAACAGTGAAAACCCTCTACAAATATAATTTTTAACTCTTTAGAAAAGGTTCTGTATCTTTAAGATGCTTTTAAGCTTTGTGCCTCTCGAGGTTGGGGGGCTGTAAGCAATTCACAAGCTGTAAGAGGTCTGGGGAACCTGTTAGGCAAGCTAGAGAGCTATCAGAGGGGGTTTAACTGAAACATCCCTTTCAAATGCAGAAGACTAAAGCCCTGAGTTGACTTTTTTCCAGAGGATATCAGAAGAGTGGAAAAGCAGGCAGATTCTTATTTTGGGGGGGGTACATGCTCAGGAAATGCCAGGGGGAACTCCTGAAGTCTGATCACTTCCTTGCGTACGTCAGCTTCCTCCCTCATGACCTTGTCAAGGGTGGGATTCCTCATGCTGGCTCCCGGCACTTTGGATGATATGGCTATGAGGACAATGTTGTGGGTGGTTGGGGAACCCAGGCTAGAGAGGGCAGGGACCCTGTCCTGCTTCCTGAGGGAGTCCAGTAGTTTCTCCCCAAGGATATACTTTTATCTCCTAGGGTCATTCTCCTTGTTGTATGGGTGATGTGTGGGCACTGGCTGGGAAACTGATCCTGCAGGTAAAAGATCTCTAAGAAGACAGATGACCTGACGACTCTTTCCCATTCTGGGCTGAAGGAAGGTGTGAAACTAGGATTTTCTCACCTGCATATAGAGCAGCTGTAAGAAGCATCCAGAAACTTGTTGTAGAATGTAGAGAATAAACAAGTGATATGGACTCCATGCTAGTCGGTCTAAAGTCTGAGGATAACCTCAAGTGTAATGCAGGGGATACAAGGCATTCAAAATAGATTCCTCAAGTGGCAAGTGAAAACCAGGCTTTAACCACCAAGTTACACTTGGTCTTGTGATTTGGACGGAAGATGCTGAGAGCAAAGCATAAGGTTGCCGGGAGCCAGTGTGAGGAACTCCGCCCATGGCAAAGGTCATGAGGAAGGAGGCTTGGCATACGCAAAGGCGTGATCAAGCCTCAGGAAACCCCCTGTTCCCGAGCATCTACCCCCAAAACCAGAGTCTGTTTTATGCTCTCACCTACACCTCTGACTTTAAGGGGGGCTCTCCCCCATAACCATTTCTCTCGGAGAAGGAGTTAACTTGCAGCTCCAGTTAATAAAAATTCCTGGGCGTGACAAGAGTGTTTCAACTTACAAACTCCTCTGAAGGTTCTCTGGCCTGCCTGAGCGGGTTCATCCAGCCACATGTGATTGTTTACAGCCTCCCAACCGTGAGAGGCACGAGATGATTTAAAACTTTCTAAATACAGACTCTTTTGAGAAGTTAGAAAATTATTAGTATAGTATAGTGGGTTGATTAGAAATTATATTGGTGAAGGGTTTTTCATTTGTTGTGCCAATAATTGCTGCTAATTCCCTGCCCTGGGTATGACAAGGGTGTCTCAGGTCAAACTTCTCTGCTGACAGACTAGCTTGTGTGACAGCCTCTCAACCATAAACAGCACAGAGAGTTTGGAGTATTTTGAAAGTCTTAATTAGCATAGGGCTTTTCTCATTGTTGAGTCAATGATGGCCGCCAGGCCTCCGTATCCTTAGGCACCTGGGAATATATTAATTAATGTATTTGGAATATAGAAAAGGAAATATAGTAGTTTTTGATGTTAGCAATACTAGACTTTTTGAGTTAACAAATTTTCTCTTTTGTTATAGATCACTGTACTTTGTTATAAATCACTGTGTCCTTGCTACGTAAAAATGTAACTTTATCACTATCTTAAGACTAAATAGATCTTAAGGGGAACATTGGTGAAAGGATTTTCATTTGTTGGGCTGATGTTTGCTGCTAAATCTCCACATTCCTGCCCTTATAATGAATATAACTAGCATATAGGAGAAATAAGTATTAACCTTTAAGATTAATCATGTTAACCTTCGGTTAAATAAATTCCTTTCTTGATTGTAACTCACTACACCCTCACCCTATAGGAATGCAACTTTATTTGGAGGGTGGTGCCTGGTCTAAGAAAAAAATCCTTGGAAAAAATAAGTTTTTTGGTTATCAGAAAGAAAGGATCATAAAATGTCAGCAGGCCTCATGGCCAGAAGATGATGTAAAACCCCCAAAACCTTTTTTATGCATTTATGTGAAGCACCTGATTGTGACAAGGGTCAGGTCTGCTGACCTCCATGTGACTCTGTATTCATCCCTATGTGTAACAAAGGTATATAAGCAAACCTGAAAATAAATCAGATCAGTTTCTGGAAAGACTGATTCCCCCATGTCCTTCTTTCTTTCCCCTTCTGGCTGAATTCCCATCTGGAACATGGGTACTCACCAAGCCTGCTAATTTTGCCTGGGCTTCTAAGATCGGACTGGGGAGGCCTCAGTGCCTCCTCTCCTTTGGGAGAATGGAAAGACGCCTGTGGCCTATGTAGGTGGTGATTGGTATTCCACATAAACCAAGTTATTCAGCCTCTTTTTCTCCACTAATTTTCCTACTACACTATCCGTTTCTAATCTCTCTATGTCTGTAATTAAATAAGTTTTTTCCTAGGATGCCTATTCTGTCCCCACCTTCAAATCACCCTGGATCCACCGAGGCTGGACCCCGGCAAGGTGATACACCCCACAATTTATCACATGGTCAAATTGAACAAGATCATGTAATTATCTCCTAATAGATTAGAATAGGAACATATTTGAGCAAGTGCTAAGTCAGAGTTGTTATTATCGGTGCTGGGGCTACTAAATTATTGAATTTACAATCTAGTTAAGAGAAAGAACAAGAAAAATATGATAAAAGTTGTAACAAGTGTACCTACAAAATGTTATTGGAACTAGAACCTAGAGAAATGGATTAATTCTGCACGCGAGAAATGGAGAAGGAGTTACAGAGGTGATATCTGAGGACTTCAAGGTTGAGAAGGTAGTAGAAGGTATTTCAGGAAACAGAATGCATTCCTAAAGCTACAGAAATAACCAAACATATAGCATCTGTGAGACGCCATGGATTCCTGACTAGCCATCTGTTCCCAGGTAACAGAGATACTGATAAGGAACGTAGACAGGGCCTATGTTTTAGAACTTGGTGTGACCCGCTGAGAGGAAGTTGCGTGCACGTATGTAAGCATGTCTTTGAACCATGAATTAACCCTCAATGCATGTTAGGCAGCTTCTAAGAGTCTGAGTTGTTTGTTTGTCTTTTTAATAGTCAAAACTACTTTATTTATTTGAAAAGAAACAAGAGAAAATATCCAAAAAAATTGAAACATGTATGTTATCATATGTGGAACAGATTGCCAGTCCAGATTCGATGCATGAGACAGGGTGCTCAGGGCTGGTGCACTGAGATGACCCTGAGGGATGGGATGGGGAGGGAAGTGGGAGGGGGGTTCAGGATGGGGAACTGTAGAAATTATAGAGATTATTTTATTTAAAAGAAAATAAACAAAATCTGTAGAACTAATAGAACAAAAACTAAGATGATAAATATAAACATGTATGTCAGTAATTACATTAAATTTATTCAGACTAAATGTCAC
>SJXP01002857.1:126298-149166 GCA_006408505.1 Damaliscus lunatus | reverse complement strand
ACACATGTCCACCCATGGCTGATTCATGTCGATGTATGGCAAAAAAACCACCACAATATTGTAAAGTAATTATTCACCAATTATAATTAATTAATTAATTAAAAAAAAAACACAAAATAGCCAATGCAGTTAGACTAATATTAGAAAAATAGATTTTTTAAAATAATAAAGAGGGATAATTCATAATATTAGATGAGAAATACACTGAGAAGATAGAATAATTCTAAATTTGTTTGTACCTAAAATGTCACCTGTGAATATATAAAGCCAATATCAGCATCATTAAATGCAGAATTTTTTTTAAAATCCCAGAAGCATAGTTGTAGATATTAATATACATCTAAGATTCTGAGTTTTAAGCTGTGAGTCCTTGATAGTCATTAAAAGATTATAATGAGCAAGCAAGGTGATCAGATACCAGGTTAGAAAGGTCTCTATGACAATGACATAGAAATGGAGCAAAGTGAATGCAGATGGAAGTGGAAGGATGAGGCTAAAATGACCCCTATTGGATAACAGATTGCAGGAGGCAGGTAAGGGAGTGGAAAGGCAGGGGAGTGAGGAGCCACTTAACTCTCACTTTTCACCTCTGTCTCTTACCCTCCATGCTCTCTTTCATTTTTTTTCCCAGTCCGCCTCTCCCCTCCACCTTTACATTCCCCTTCCTACCTCTCCCTTCCTCTTAATCTCCCCTCTTTATTGCTTTGTCTATTTTATTTCTCTTACATCAACATCTTCCTTTCTCTTCCCTCCTTATATTCAGTAACATCTTCTAAAATTCTAGTTTCACTAAGAAGAGTTCTTCCATTCCCCTTCATACAAGATCCATCACCCCTTTTTTAACACAGACAATCTCTCTCCCTCATCCCATGTTGCAGCACACACACCACATATTCTATTACTTCATCCAGTAAGGGACCATCTACACCAGTGAAGGAAGGCATTCCCTATAGATATTCACTCACACGGCAGTCAAAAGATTTTGAGTATTGACTATCAGAAAAGATGGGTACTGCAGGGCACAAATAAATTATAAGATGCATATTTATCCCTCTGCAAACGTTTAGTTGAATTATGGATGGAAGATACAGAAACACAAAAAGTTCCTTAACATTATGATGTGGTAACTGTTGCATAAAAAATTTTGGTACAAAATATATTAGATTTTCAAGGAAGGGAGGAGGTTTTAGAGTAGGAGACTACACAGAGGAAAGTGTTTGCCATTTATTATTCCAGACACTCTTGTAGGGACCTTGTGTGTTATTTTATTTAATCCTCTAGACAATTCTATAAAGAAAGTCATTTTTATTCCTACCATACAAATGGGAAACTTAGAGAGGTTAAGTAATTTCTCCAAGGTCAAATATCAAGGAAATAGAAATTTAACTGCAGGTCTGTTGAACTCCAAGTGTCTTACCACCAGGAGATAACAATGAATCTTTGAAAGGCAGGTCGCATGTGTCTCTGGACAGCATTAAGCTATCTTGTGAATATATAATCGTGTTTGTGTTCAGTTGCTCAGTCATGTCTGACTCTTTGTGACCTCATGGACTGTGGCCTGCCAGGCTCCTCTGTCTACAGGACTTTTCAGGCAAGAATACTGGAGTGGATTGCCATTTCCTCCTCCTGGGGATCTTCCCAACACAGGGATTGAACCCACCTCTCCTGGGTCTCCTGCATTGGCAGGTGGATTCTTTACCACTGAGCCTCCTTGGAAGCCCCTGATGGATATATATTCCAGAACCAACTATGAACTCTCCAGAGACAAGACCATTAAGTCAGCACCAGGTATTAGGATCTGCACATGAAAATCCATCATCGAGACCTGGACACTCAATTTGAATCAGCCCCTGAGCAATAATGCATCTCTCTCCTGGTGTGTTTTCTTTAGATGTATGGAGAAGACGCCATGGAATCAGGGAATCTCTCATGTATATCAGAATTTATCCTGGGGCTCTCACAGACTCAGGAGCTCCAGCTCTTCCTGTTTCTGGTCTTCCTGTTTGTCTGCACCACTGCTGTCACGGGAAACCACCTCACCATGTTCACAGTGACCTCTGATTCCAGGCTCCACACACCCATGTATTTTCTGCTGTGAAACTGGGCAGTCATAGACATGTTTCTCCTCAGTCCCTGCCCCAAAGATGCTGGTGGACTTCCTCGCTAAGAAGAAGACCATCTCCTACCAGGGCTACGAGGCTCAGGTCTTCTTTCTCCACTTTCTGGGAGGTGTCATGACCTTCTTCTCTATGAAGGTCTGTGACCATTACATAGCCATCTCCCGGCCCCTCTACTATGTCACCATCATGAGCATTCTGCTCTGTGTGGGGCTGCTTGTGACAGCCTGGATGGTAGGTTTTGTTCATTCCATCTCCCAACTGGCTTTGATGCTCCCACTGCCTTTTTGTGGCCCCAGTGTCCTAGATAACTTCTACTGTGATGTTCCACAGGTATTGAAACTCGCCTGCACTGACACTTCTGTCCTGGAGTTCCTCATGATCTGCAACAGTGGGATGCTGGATGTCATCTGGTTCCTCCTCCTTCTGGTCTCCTACTCAGTCATCCTGGTGATGCTGAGGTCCCACTCAGGGCAGGCAAGGAGGAAGGCAGCTTCCACCTGTACCACCCCTTTTGTCATGGTGTCTATTGTCTTCATTCCAAGCATCTCCCTCTATGCCAGGCCCTTCTCTTCCTTCTCCGTGGTCCAGGCTGTATCCATCAGCCACACGGTCAAGAACCCCATGCTTGCCCGTGATCTGCACCCTGATGAGCCAGGAGCTGCAGGCAGCACTCAAGAGATTACACTCACATCAGTTGGATTGTACAAGGGAATGACAGTGGGTAGATCACTTTGGCCTTGTTGTCCACTTGTAAAGTGGAGACAGAGCTGCTGTGTCTGCCGTGTTCATATCTCCTGGATGTGTAGTGACGGTCCTCATAGAAGTAAATGCACAGTGAACCTAAGCAACATATTCAGAGTTTTAAGAAAATGGATAGTATCCTTATTTTTGTTTTTGATGGTTGTTTGAACACTCCTATAATGATAGAATGTGTTGTCACAGAAACATTCTAGAAAGTCCCACCCTCCTTTCTGCCTTCTTGGGGGACTGTTTCGTCTTAGGATGACAGCATTTCCCCAGAAGAGCAGTTCTGTTTTTTGTATTTTGACCCTTTTACCTAGTACCCCATTTAGGTGTGAGTCTGGGTTGTTGGAAACTGCCCAGCACTCTGAGTCTTAAGCCTTCAGTTGAAGCCCCTAAGCCATCACTTACCAAAGGATGATCTTGAATGAGACACCTGAGGTCTCTTGGCCTCATGACATTTTCCTCAACACACTTGCTAGAATTAATATCTGACCCAAACCCTCTAGCTTTATTATAAGAATCAAATTGAAAATACCGTGAGAAAACATTGTACCATATATTTTATTTAATTTGCAAACTTGAAATTATATGAATGTTGTTTTTCTCTATATTTTAATACAGTATAAGTAATTATAACAAGTGAAAGATTATGTATAAAATGCTTCTAAGGTATAAAACACTATATTATATTATATGAAAGAACCAGCCTGTACTAATAACTTATACCTGGCTATAGGTGCTTTCCATCACATTAGTTCTTTGGAGATGAAACCACATTCTTGAATTTAGTGTTTATCATTCCATTGCTTATAAAAACAATTTTATTACATATTAACATATTCAGTAATTGCTTTGTTTTGCTTTTTTGAGATTTATATAAATGAAAGATTGCACAGAATATTCTAGAATTTGCTTTTTTCACTCAACACTCTTTCTAAATGTCCACATTGATTTGTTTGGCTATATTTCATTCATATGCACTGCTGTGTAATATTCCATTGTAAGAATAAGTTTATTTAGATTGTTTCCAGTTTTTACTCTTGGAACAACACTCTTTTGAATGTTCTACTTGTCTTCAGTTGTTATGTTGAGGAACTATGGGTTAAATACCTTGAAATGGAATTGCTGAATTGTGAGATCTTCAAAGATTTACTTTTACAAAGTAGTGCCAAATTGTTTTCCAAAGTTGTACTAAATTACATGGTCAGCTGCATTGCTGAGGTTGATTCACGTACTCCTAATTGTTAATATTGTTGGACTTCTTAACTTTTGCCAATTAAGTGACTAAAAAAATGATATGTCACTGCAGTCTTTTTTTTTTTTAACTGGAGGATTTTTTAAAACATTTATTTACTGCACTGGGTCTTGGTTGCTGCGTGTGGGATCTTCCTTGATCTTTATTGCCTTGTGCAGAATCTTTAGTAGCAGCATGTAGGATCTAATGAGGAATAGTTCCCTAATGAGGAATTGAACCCAGGCCTCTGGAATGGGAGCATAGAATATTAGCTTCTAGACCACCAGGGAAATCCTAGCTTTTTATTTTTAATGTAGAAGTTCTTATATAACTTGTTTACTGATCTATTGTCAGTGTTCACTATAGTACTGTCTATATTTATTATAATTCCTCCCAGTTTGTAGTTTGTCTTCTTTATTTTTGTGTTAGGGTTATTAATCTTTCATTTTAGTATTGGGTTTTATTTTTTAAAACTGCTTCTTACTCAGAGGACAGAAATATATTCTTGCTTCTTTCAAAGCATGCTAATTATATATAAACTTTTCTATTTCCTTGGTCTTTTCAGTTTTCTTCTCATTAATTTTTATATTATTTTGTTTTGTTCTCTTTGTTACCAACCTTCCTTAAATTCTTGGTGATTCCTGGCTTCCTGGCTATCTACATGTAAGAGCAAGGCAATAAAATACTAATTGGTACCTCAATGTATTAAAGCTTTTAGATTTTACCTTAGGGATTCTGGAGGAAATCAGCTCTTTATTGGAGGAAACCCAAGTGCCAATACACAGAGGTCTATTTTTCTAGAGCTGTTGTTTCTGCAAAGAAAAATGTTGATTTCCTGTCTTTGTCTTAGATGCTTAAGTGATAAGGAAAGTGATGGATCAGTGGCTCTAATTCTTACCTGACCTCCTTCTCTTATTTACATACTCAGCTTTTGATTTCATGACCTCCACTGTTAGAAGAGGTTTTACTGTAAGACAGACTACATGCCACTTTTAACAGTCTCTCACCTCTGTTTCATCATATTCATTCCCTATTCAGGTGTTTTAAACAAGATAGCCTTCTTCTTGGGGGGTCTATCCAAAGCCATTCCCAACCACTTCCCCCTTCTTTTCCCCCTCATGGGTTCATTTTCCCACAACCCTTAGAAGCCAGATTTGCTCATGTGATCCAGGAATGAAAATGACAACAGTGTGTTAGCCAGGGTGCTTCTGGAAAAGCTTTCTCTTCCCTGTGTAGAGGCAAGAGACGCAGGAGGAGAAAGAAATGGCTCTCTACCTGATTCCTCACCTCCAGCCTTTTAAAAAATTTTATTTTTAAATTGGAGGATAATTGCTTTACAATGTTGTGTTGGTTTCTGGTGTACATCAACATGAATCAGCTGTAAGTATACATATATATCCTCCCTCTGAGCCTCCCCCCTTCCCACTTCCCCCANAAGGCAATAAAATACTAATTGGTACCTCAATGTATTAAAGCTTTTAGATTTTACCTTAGGGATTCTGGAGGAAATCAGCTCTTTATTGGAGGAAACCCAAGTGCCAATACACAGAGGTCTATTTTTCTAGAGCTGTTGTTTCTGCAAAGAAAAATGTTGATTTCCTGTCTTTGTCTTAGATGCTTAAGTGATAAGGAAAGTGATGGATCAGTGGCTCTAATTCTTACCTGACCTCCTTCTCTTATTTACATACTCAGCTTTTGATTTCATGACCTCCACTGTTAGAAGAGGTTTTACTGTAAGACAGACTACATGCCACTTTTAACAGTCTCTCACCTCTGTTTCATCATATTCATTCCCTATTCAGGTGTTTTAAACAAGATAGCCTTCTTCTTGGGGGGTCTATCCAAAGCCATTCCCAACCACTTCCCCCTTCTTTTCCCCCTCATGGGTTCATTTTCCCACAACCCTTAGAAGCCAGATTTGCTCATGTGATCCAGGAATGAAAATGACAACAGTGTGTTAGCCAGGGTGCTTCTGGAAAAGCTTTCTCTTCCCTGTGTAGAGGCAAGAGACGCAGGAGGAGAAAGAAATGGCTCTCTACCTGATTCCTCACCTCCAGCCTTTTAAAAAATTTTATTTTTAAATTGGAGGATAATTGCTTTACAATGTTGTGTTGGTTTCTGGTGTACATCAACATGAATCAGCTGTAAGTATACATATATATCCTCCCTCTGAGCCTCCCCCCTCCCACTTCCCCCATCCCACCCTTCTGCGTGCATGTGTGTGCACTACGTTGCTTCAGTCATGTCTGACTCTTTGCGACCCTATGGGCCGTAGCCTGCCAGTCTCCTCTGTCCATGGGATTCTCCAAGCAAGAGTACTGGAGTGGGTTGCCATTTCTCCTCCAGGGCATCTTCCCAACCCAGGGACGGAATCAGCCTGTCTTACATCCCTACGTTGGCAGGCTGGCTCCTCACCACTAGCGCCCCCTGGGAAACCCTCCCACCATTCTGCTGCTGCTGCTGCTGCTAAGTCGCTTCAGTCGTGTCCGACTCTGTGCGACCCCATAGACGGCAGCCCACCAGGCTCCTCCGTCCCTGGGATTCTCCAGGCAAGAACACTGGAGTGGGTTGCCATTTCCTTCTCTAGTGCATCAAAGTGAAAAGTGAAAGTGAAGTCGCTCAGTCGTGTCCGACTCTTAGCGACCCCATGGGCTGCAGCCTGCCAGGCTCCTCCGTCCATGGGATTCTCCAGGCAAGAGTACTGGAGTGGGGTGCCATTGCCTTCTCCCACCATTCTAGGTCATCACAAAGCACCGAGCTGAGTTCCCTGTTTTACATAGCAACTTCCCACTAGCTACCTAGTCTACATTTGGTGATTTATATATGTCAATGCTACTGTCAATTCACCCCACCCTCTCCTTCCCAATCTGGGCCCACAAGCTGGTTCTCTACATCTGTCTCTCTATTCCTGCCCTGAAAATAGGTTAAGTACCATTTTTCTAGATTCTATATATATCTGTTGATATACAATACTTGTTTTTCTCTTTCTGACTTACTTTCTGTCATACCTCACTCTATATGACAGACTCTAGGTTCAACCACATCACTACAAATGACCCAATTTCATTTTTTAGGCCTGAGTAATATTCCATTGTGTATATATGTACCACATCTTTATCCATTCATCTGTTGATGAACATCTAGGTTGCTTCCATGTCCTGACTATTGTAAATAATGACCTCCAGCCCTGACATGTGAGGACACACACCATAATGAAGCATGAAGCATCTTGGCTCAGAGGGGAGAGGCCCAGGGCATCACAGACTCACTACGTGTCCTGATATCACTGAGTTGTGGGTCCCTCTTGGTTCACTACCTTTCACTCCTGATTTTTCTTAATTACCTTTTTATCCTCCTCCTTCCTTCTTGGCTCCCATCTCCCTCTCCCCTTCTCCTCTAGCTCTTCACAGCCTCACATCTTTGATGATTTTGAAGCTGGGATGGCCTGAGTCCCAAACACAGGACAGTTATAAACCTTTAACTGCCTTCATTAAGTCTTCTCTGAAACAGGAGGGTATGAATAAACAAAGGAGCTATAAACCACTATGTCCATCCTCTCAACTCTCCCCTCTCTCTTCCTCCCTGCTGCCACATAGACCCTGGTCTGCAGCTCACTCTTCTGCAAACCTCCTCCATGTGTTCTCACCTCCCTGAATGTAAAACCTTAATATATGAGCCTGGTTCTTTAACTCTGTGCTGAGTGATCCCTGCCTGCTCTCCACCTAATGTCCCACCACTTACCCTGTGCTCCAGCCTCGTTGAGGCTTTCAGGGTTCATGGAGTGTATGTGGTCCCATTTCGGCTCTGGATCTCTGTTCTTCCTGCCAGATACACACTTTCCCTCTTCTGTCTGCTAACACACTTGAACTTCTCCTCTTTTTGAATGTTATCACTGCTCCAAAGTCTTTCTTCTCCTCCAGTCATGGTTAGCTGCTCAGCCTTTAAACATTTGAGCATTCCCCTGGTAGAGCTATCTCCTCACTGAAGTGCATTTATGTGTTTCTATATCTGTCTTCCTCATCAGCCTAGAGAAGAGAAGGTATGTCTTATATTTGTATCTTCAGCATTGAACATAGACGTATACCCAATCTGCCTTTTATTGCTCTTCTACTCTTAAAAAGGATAACTTTCAGTTATGCAAATAAATGCTGATCTAAATCAAACTGACCACATGGACCACAGCCTGGTCTAACTCAATGAAACTATGAGCCACGCTGTGTAGGGCCACCCAAGATGGACAGATCAGGTGGAGTTCTGACAACATGTGGTCCACTGAGAAGGAGATGGCGAACCACTTCAGTATTCTTGCCTTGAGAACTACAAGAACAGTATGAAAAGGCAAAAAGATAGGACGCTGAAAGATGAACTCCCCAGGTCGGTAGGTGCCCAATATGCTACTGGAGAAGAGTGGAGAAATAACTCCAGAAAGAATGAAGACATGGAGCCAAAGTGAAAACAGCACCCAGTTATGGATGTGACTGGTGATGGAAGTAAAGTCTGAAGCTGAGAAGAACAATATTGCTTAGGAACCTGGAATCTTAGGTCCATGAATCAAGGTAAATTCAGTTCAGTTCACTTCAGTCACTCAGTCATGTCTGACTCTTTGCGACCCCATGGACAGCAGCACACCAGGCTTCCCTGTCCATCACCAACTCCCAGAGTTTACTTAAACTCATGTCCATTGAGTTGGTGATGCCATCCTACCCTCTCATCCTCTGTCTTCCCCTTCTCCACCTCCTTTCAGTCTTTTCCAGCATCAGGGTCTTTTCCAAGGAGTCAGTTCTTCTCATCAGGTGGCCTCAGCATCTGTCCTTCCAATGAATATTCAGGATGAATTTCCTTTAGGATTGACTGATGGATCTCCTTG
This sequence comes from Damaliscus lunatus, assembly GCA_006408505.1. Taxonomy (NCBI): domain Eukaryota; kingdom Metazoa; phylum Chordata; class Mammalia; order Artiodactyla; family Bovidae; genus Damaliscus; species Damaliscus lunatus. The sequence goes on along the minus strand of SJXP01002857.1, from coordinate 140,201 downwards.
CATTCAAGGAACTCTCAAGAGTCTTCTTCAACGCCACAGTTCAAAAGCATCGATTCTTCGCTGCTCAGCTTTCTTTATAGTCCAACTCTCACATTCATATATAACTACTGGAAAAACCATAGCTTTGTCTAGATGGACCTTTGTTGGCAGCGTAATGTCTCTGCTTTTTAATATGCTGTCTGCTGCTGCTGCTAAGTTGCTTCAGTCATGTCCGACTCTGTGCATCCTCATAGATAGCAGCCCACCAGGCGCCTCTGATCCTGGGATTTTCCAGGCAAGAATACTGGAGCGGGTTGCCATTTCCTTCTCCAATGCATGCATGCATGCTAAGTCACTTCAGTCTAGGTTGGTCATAACTTTTCTTCCAAGGAGTAAGCGTCCTTTAATTTCATGGCTACAGTCACCATCTGCAGTGATTTTGGAGCCCAAAAAAATAAAGTCTGCCACTGTTTCCACTGTTTCCCCATCTATTTGCCATGAAGTGATGGGACTGGATGTCATGATCTTAGTTTTCCAAATGTTGAGTTTTAAGTCAATTTTTTCACTCTTCTCTTTCACTTTCATCAAGAGGCTCTTCAGTTCTTCTTCACTTTCTGCCATAAGGGTGGTATCCTCTGCATATCTGAGGTTATTGATATTTCTCCTGGCAATCTTGATTCCAGCTTGTGCTTAACCAGTCCAACATTTCTCATGATGTACTCTGCATATGAGTTAAATAAGCAGGGTGACAATATACAGCCTTGATATACTCCTTTCCTGATTTGGAACCAGTCTTGTGTTCCATGTCTGGTTTAACTGTTGCTTCTTGGCCTGCATACAGATTTCTCAGGAAGCAGGTCAAGTGGTCTGGTATTACCATTTCTTGAAGAATTTTCCATATGCTAAAGTCAAAGGCTTTAGTGTAGTCAATAGAGCAGAAGTAGATGCTATTCTGAACTATCTTGCTTTTTGGATGATCCAACAGATGTTGGCAAATTGATCTCTGGTTCCTCTGCCTTTTCTAAAACCAGCTTGAACATCTGGAAGTTCACAGTTCACATAGTGCTGAAGCCTGGCTTGGAGAATTTTGAGCATTACTTTACTAGCGTGTGAGATGAGTGCAATTGTGCGGTAGCTTGAGCATTCTTTGGCATTGTCTTTCTTTGGGATTGGAAAGGCAACTGACCTTTTCCAGTCCTGTGGCCACTGTTGAATTTTCTAAATTTGCTGGCATATTGAGTGCAACACTTTCACAGCATCATCTTTTAGAATTTGAAATAGCTCAACAAGAATTCCATCACCTTCACTAGCTATGTCCATAGTGATGCTTCCTAAGGCACACATTCCAGAATGTCTGGCTCTAGGTGAGTGATCACAACATCATGATTATCTGAGTCGTGAAGATCTTTTTTGTACAGTTCTTCTGTGTATTCTTGCCACCTCTTCTTAATATCTTCTGCTTCTGTCAGGTCCATACCATTTCTGTCCTTTACTGTGTCCATCTTTGCATGAAATGTTCCCTTGGGATCGCTAATTTCCTTGAAGATATCTCTAGTCTTTCCCATTCTATTGTCTTCCTCTATTTCTTTTCATTGATCACTGAGGAAGGCTTTCTTATCTCTCTTTGCTATTCTTTGGAACTCTGCATTCAGATGGGTATATCTTTCTCTTTTACCTTTAGTGTCTCTTCTTTTCACAGCTATTTGTAAGGCCTCTTCAGACAACCATTTTGCCTTTCATTTTCTTGGAAATAGTCTTGATCACTGCCTCCTATACAATGTCACAAACCTCCATTCATAGTTCTTCAGGCACTCTGTCTATCAGATCTAATCCTTTGAATCTATTTGTCACTTCCACTGTGTAATCATAAGGGATTTGATTTAGGTCACACTTAAATGGTCTAGTGGTTTTCCCTACTTTCTTCAACTTAAGTCTGAATTTGGCAATAAGGAATTCATTATCTGAGCCACAGTCAGATCCCAGTCCTCTTTTTGTTGACTGAATAGAACTTCATCTTTGGCTGCAAAGAATATAATCAATCTGACTTCAGTATTGACCATTTGATGATGTCCAACACACATTCTTTTGTGTTGTTGGAAGAGGGTGTTTGCTATGACCAGTGTGTTCTCTTGACAAAACTCTGTTAGGCTTTGCCCTGTTTCATTCTGTACTCCATGGCCAAATTTGCCTGTTACTCCTGGCATTTCTTGACTTCCTACTTTTGCATTCCAGTCCCCTGTGATGAAAAGGACATCTTTTCTGGGTGTTAGTTCTAGAAGGTCTTGTAGGTGATCATAGAACTGTTCAACTTCAGCTTCTTCAGGATTATTGGTTGGGGCATAGACTTGGATTATTGTGATATTGAATGGTTTGCCTTGGAAATGAACAGATCATTCTGTTGTTTTGAGATTGCACTTTGGACTATTTTGTTGACTGTGATGGCTACTCCATTCCTCCTAAGGGATTCTTTCCCACAGTAGTAGATATAATGTTCATCTGAGTTAAATTCACCCATTCCAGTCCATTTTAGTTTGCTAATTCCTAAAATGTCGATGTTCATTCTTGTCATCTCCTGTTTGACCACTTATAATTTGCCATGGTTCATGGACCTAAGATTCCTGATTCCTATGCAATACTGTTCTTTACAGCATTGGACTTTACTTCCATCACCAGTCACATCCACAACTGGGTATTGTTTTTGCTTTGGCTGTTTCTTCATTCTTTTTGGAGTTATTTCTGCACTGATCTCCAGTAGCATATTGGGTACCTACAACCTGGGTAGGTTCATCTTTCAGTGTCATATCTTTTTGCCTTTTCATATTGTTCATGGGATTCTCAAGGCAAGAATACTGAAGTGGTTTGCCATTCCCTTCTCCAGTGGACCACGTTTTGTCAGAACTCTCCACCATGATCCATCTGTCTTGGGTGGCCCTACAAGGCGTGGCTCATAGCTTCATTGAGTTAGACAAGGCTATGGTCCATTTGATCAGATTGGTTAGTTTTCTGTCATTGTGGTTTTCAGTCTGTCTGCCTTCTGATGAAGAAGGATAAGAGGCTCATGGAAGCTTCCTGATGGGAGAGACTGACTGAGGGGGGAGATGGGTCTTATTCTGATGGGTGGAGCCATGCTCAGTAAATCTTTAATCCAATTTTCTGTTGATGGGTGAGGCTGTGTTCCCTCCCTGTTATGAGACCTGAGGCCAAACTATGGTGGAGGTAATGAAGATAATGGTGACCTCCTTCAAAAGATCTCATGCACACACTACTACACTCAGTGCCCCCAACCCTTCAGCAGGCCCCTGCCAACCCACACCCCACTGGAGATTCCTGAACACTCATGGGCAAGTCTGGGTCAGTCTCTTGTGGGGTAATTGCTCCTTTCTTCTGGGTCCTGATGCACACAAGGTTCTGTTTTTGCCCTCCAAGTGTCTGTTTCCCAGATTCTGTGTAAGTGCTGGCAGCTATATTATGGGGTTAATGGTGACCTCCTCCAAGAGGGCTTATGCCATATCCAGGTCTACTGCACCCAGCACTGCTGCCCCTGTAGCAGGCCACTGCTAAACCAGACCTCCACAGGAGACACTCAAACACAGTTCTGTCTCAGTCTCTGTGGGGTCTGGGTCCTGGTGCACACAAGGTATGTTTGAGCCCTCCGAACATCTCTGGCAAGTATGGGGTTTAATTCTAAACGTGATTTCCTCCCTCCTACCATCTTGTGAGGCTTCTCCTTTGCCCTTCTCCTTTGCTCCAGAGGCTACCATCTTGCTGGGCTTTTCTGCTTTTGGAAGAGGGGTATCTCCTCACAGTCACTCCAGCCCCATGCAGCCATTCAAGATAAATTAAAAGTTGTCAAACAGGAGATGACAAGAATGAACATCGATGTTTTAGGAATCAGTGAACTAAAATGACTGGAATGGGTGAATTTAATTCAGATAACCATTATATCTACTACTGTGGGAAAGAATCCCTTAGGAGGAATGGAGTAGCCATCACAGTCAACAAAATAGTCCAAAGTGTGATCTCAAAACAACAGAATGATCTCTGTTCATTTCCAAGGCAAACCATTCAATATCACAGTAATCCAAGTCTATGCCCCAACCAGTAATGCTGAAGAAGCTGAAGTTGAACAGTTATATGATGACCTACAAGACCTTCTAGAACTAACACCCAGAAAAGATGTCCTTTTCATCATAGGGGACTGGAATGCAAAAGTAGGAAGTCAAGAAATACCAGGAGTAACAGGCAAGTTTGGCCTTGGAGTACAGAATGAAGCCGGGAAAAGCCTAACAGAGTTTTGCCAAGAGAACATACTGGTCATAGCAAACACCCTCTTAAAACAACACAAGAATGTGTGTTGGACATCACCAGATGGTCAATACCGAAATCAAATTGATTATATTCTTTGCAGCCAAAGATGGAAAAGCTTTATACAGTCAGCAAAAAGAAGACCACAAGCTGACTGTGGCTCAGATCATAAAATCTTTATTGCCAAATTCAGATTTAAATTGAATAAAGTGGGGGAAATCACTAGACCATCTAAGTGTGACCTAAATCAAATCCCTTGTGATTACACAGTGAAAGTGACAAATAGATTCAAGGGATTAGATCTGATAGACAGATTGCCTGAAGAACTAAGGACAGAGGTTTGTGGTATTGTACAGCAGGCAGCGATCAAGACCATATCCAAGAAAAAGAATTGCAAAAAGGAAAAATGGTTGTCTGAAGAGGCCTTACAAATAGCTGTGGAAAGAAGAGACACTAAATGCAAAGGAGAAAAAAAGACATACCCATTTGAATGCAGAGTTCTAAAGAATAGCAAGGAGAGATAAGAAAGCCTTCCTTGGTGATCACTGCAAAGAAATAGAGGAAAGCAATAGGATGGGAAGAACTAGATATCTCTTTAAGAAAATTAGAGATACCAAGGGAACATTTCATGCAAAGATGGGCACAATAAAGGACAGAGATGGTATGGACCTAACAGAAGCAGGAGATATTAAGAAGAGGTGGCAAGAATACACAGAACTGTACAAAAAAGAACTTCATGACCCAGATAAGCTGTTGGTGTGATCACTCACCCAGAGCCAGACATCCTGGAATGCAAAGTCATGTGGGCCTTAGGAAGCATCTCTACAGACAAAGCTAGTGGAGGTAATGGAATTCCAGTTGAGCTATTTCAAATCCTAAAAGATGCTGCTGTGAAAGTGCTGCACTCAATATGTCAGCAAATTTGGAAAGCTCAGCAGTGTACACAGGACTGGAAAAGGTTAGTTTTCATTCCAATCCAAAAGAAAGGTAATGCCAAAGAATGTCCAAACTACCACACAACTGCAATCATCTCACAAGCTAGCAAAGTAATGATCAAAATTCTCCAAGCCAGGCTTCAACAGTACATAAACCATGAGCTTCCAGATGTTCAAGCTGGATTTAGAAAGGCAGAGGAACCAGAGATCAAATTGCCAACATCCACTGCATCATCAAAAAAGCAAGAGAATACCAGAAAAACATCTATTTCTGCTTTATTGATTATGCCAAAAACTTCGTGTAGATCACAACAAAGTGTGGAAAATTTTTCAAGAGATGGGAAAACAAGACCACCTTACCTTCCTCCTGGGAAACCTGTATGCATGTCAAGAAGCAACAGTTAGGACTGGACGAAACAACAGACTGATTCCAAATTGGGAAAGGATTACATCAAGGCTGTATATTGTCATCCTGCTTATTTAACTTATATGCAGAGTACATCATGAAAATGCTGGGCTGGATGAAACACAAGCTGGATTCAAGATTGCTGGGAGAAATAGCAATAACCTCAGATACACAGCTGACACCACCCTTATGGCAGAAAGCGAAGAAGAACTAAAGAGCCTCTTGATGAAAGTGAAAGAGGAAAGTGAAAAAGTTGGCTTAAAAGTCAACATTCAAAAAACTAAGATCATGGCATCCGGTCACATCACTTTATGGCAAATAGGGAAACAATGGAAACAGTGACAGACTTTACTTTAGGGGGCTCCAAAATCACTACAGACGGTGAGTGCAGCCATGAAATTAAAAGATGCTCGCTCCTTGGAAGGAAAGCTATGAGCAAGCTACACAGCATATTAAAAAGCAGAGATGTTACATTGCCAACAAAGGTCCGCCTAGTCAAAGCTATGGTTTTTCCAGTAGTCATGTATGGATGTGAGAGTTGGGCTATAAAGAAAGCAGAGCACTGAAGAATTGATGCTTTTGAACTGTGTTGTTGGAGAAGACTCTTGAGAGTCCCTTGAGCTGCAAGGAGATCAAACCAGTCAATCCTAAAGGAAATCAGTCCTGAATATTCATTGGAAGGACTGATGCTGAGGCTGAAACTCCAATACTTTGACCATTTGATGACAGGAACTGACTTCTTGGAAAAGACCCTGATGATTAGAAAGACTGAAGGCAGGAGGAGAATGTTAAGACAGAGGATGAGATGGTTGGATGGCACACCAATTCGATGGGCATGAGTTTGAGCAAGGTCTGGGATTAGGTGATGGACAGGGAAGCCTGGCGTGCTGCAGTCTATGGAGTCGCAAAGAGTTGGACACGACTAAATGACTGAACTGAACTGAACATAGATAGCCAAATATTTCTCCAGGAAAGCTGGCTTTATTCAGGATCAGCAAAGAATTGCAATTCAGTGCCTGCACCCAACATTAGCAAATGCATGTCCCCTGTGGGAAGGGAAGAGAATGTATTTAGAGAGAGAAATGAGGCTGGAAGTCTGCAGTAAACAGAGGTCATGGCTTTTCATTGCTTGAGACCGTGCCAGGAAAGAAGAGGAGATTTTCTTCTTCCTATTGGGCTCTGTGATTGTCACAGCATTTGAAAGCTCCCCCTTCTGGTCTCTCAACTCTCTTTAACTGAAGTTTCTGTTTAAATCAGTCTTTACACAAACATTTATTGAACATCCACAATGGGCCAAGTACAGTAAGTCCAAAACAATAAGCCACGTTGTAGTCAATTTCTAAAACAGATTTATCAGGACTTTCCTGGTGATCCAATGGTTAAGAATCTACCAGGCAATTCAGGGGACATGAATTCTATCCCTGGTCAGGGAACTAAGCTCCCAGGTGCCACAGGGCAACTGAGCCTACATCTGCTGAGCCTGATATCTCTAAAGCCCATGCTCTACGATAAGAAGCCTGCCCAATGTAACTAGAAAAGCCTCTGCATAGCTGCAACAAATACCCAGTGCAGCCAAAATGAAAAAACAAAAAGTAAAAAAATACAACAGATTTTATCACCCACAATAGTGCTCTAAGGAATCAGCTTTGGGTTGAAATGTGTTTACAAACAATTACATGCCTTAAGAGGAGAAATATATAAGGTAGAAGATATAAAGTTTTTTTTTTATTGAAAACCAAATCAGAATAATAATGAATTAATCCAGGTAATTTAATTAGTCACTGTTACTAATGTTACAGTTAGTGACATCTGACAGTCCAAGAGGTGGATAAGACCTATTCTCTTCCCTAACATCAACTCATGCTATCTTAATGAGTGGTTGGTTTTTAAACTGGAATAAAGCTCTAAATTTGGGAGAATTCACGTTTTTAAAATCCGTACCTCTTGTGTTTGGTTGAAGCCAGAGCTTCAGATAGTGTTTTTCTAAGTTCTTGCTAAGTAGAAATATTTGTAACAAAAGAACTCAGATCATCCTGGAAGGCTCATGTAGAATGGGAAATTCTATCAAAGAAATCACAGTTTTTACTGTGATTGTTGTCATTGTTCAGTTGCTAAGTCAGGTCCAACTCTTTGGGACCTCATGAATTATAGCATGCCAGGCTCCTCTGCCCTCCACTATCTCCTGGAGTTTACTCAAAACATGTCCATTGAGTTTATAATGCTGTCAAGCCATCTCCTCATCCTCTGCTGACTCCTTCACCTCTGGCCTTCAATCTTCCCCAGCATCAGGGTCTTTTCCAATGAGTTGGTTGTTCACAACAGGTGGCCAAAGTGCTGACGCTTCAGCTTCAGCATCAGTCCTTCCAATGAGTATTCAGGGTTGATTTCCTTTAGGTTGGACTGGTTGGATCTCCTTGCTGTCCAAGGGACTCTCAAGAGTCTTCTCGAACACCACAATTTGAAAGAATCAATTCTACAACACTCAGCCTTTTTTATGGTCCAGCTGTCACATCTGTACATGACTACTAGAAAAACCATAGCTTTGACCATATGGACCCTTGCTGGAAATGTGATGTCTTTGCTTTTTAATATGCTGTCTGGGTTTGTCATAGCTTTCCTTCCAAGGAGAAAGCATCTTTTATTTTCGTGGCTGCAGTCACTGTCCATAGGGATTTTGGAGCCCAAGAAAATAAAATCTATCACTGCTTCCACTCTTCCCCCTTCTATTTGCCATGAAGTGATGGGATCAGATGCCTTGATCTTGTTTATTTGAATGTTGAGTGTTAAACCATATTTTTCACTCTCCTCTTTCACCTTTATTAAGAGGCTCTTTAGTTTGTCTTCACTTTCTGCCATGAGAGGGGTATCATCTGCATATCTGAGATTGTTATTTCTCCCGGCAGTCTTGAGTCCAGGTTGTGATTCATTGAGCCCACCAAGATAATAAAACCACTAATCTGACTCTGACTGATTAATCACAATACAATTTAAAAAAATGCATTTCCTGTACTAGTCGTTGTATAAAAGGAAGGATTTTATTGAATAATAATTCATATGTAAATAGTACTAGAGCTTTAAAAATGGTACAATAGAATTGCATATGGATGAGGAATTAATCTTGGAATCTGGTTGACAAAATAAAAGACAGAGTTTACAAGGTTTGTTTCCAATGTCTTATATAAACATTTTCTCATCTATGATGTTGTCCAAGTTAAAAACAATTAATTCTTTTTTAAAAATGAAACTGTTAAACCAGTTGTCTTGTGATGCTGTGAGACAGAACTGTTCATTGTACTGACAAGAGCAGTGAAACTCAAAGTCAGTGGTTCTCAAAACTGTGGCCTAAGATAAGCAGTGTCAGCGTTAACTAAGAACTTGTTTGAAATGTGAATTCTCAGGCTCCACCCAAGACCCACCCAATAAAAAATTCGCTTGGGAGTTTTTGAGTTTTAACTTCACCTCCAGGTGACTCTACTGGGCTTTGCAGGTGGCTCAGTGGTAAAGAACTCGCCTGCAATACAGGAGATGAGGGTTCAATCTCTGGGTCAGGAAGATGCTCTGGAGAAGGAAATAGTAACCCGCTCTAGTGTTCTTGTCTGGGAAATCCCATGGACAGAGGAGCCAGGTGAGCTACACTCCATGGGATCTCAAAGAGTCAGACATGAATAATCAATCTACATTATTATTATTTATTATATATAATATATATTTGGACATGGGGTCGGACTTAGCGAATAAACAACAGCAGCCAGGTGATTCTAATAGATGGTCAAGTGTGTGAATCACTGTTCTATGAAATGAAATGGGTCCTTCCTAAAAATCCCAGAAATGTTGTTTCTTTTGGAGAGATTCTATCCTTTCTGATCTTGGTCTCCTAATCCTTGTTGCTCAGTCTCTCGGTCTTGTCCAATTCCTTGTGACACTATGAACTGCAGCACACCAGGCTTCCCTGTCCTCCATTATTTCCTGGAGTTTGCTCAAACTCATGTCCATTGAATTGGTGACTGAAAGCATCTTTTATTTTCGTGGCTGCAGTCACTGTCCATAGGGATTTTGGAGCCCAAGAAAATAAAATCTATCACTGCTTCCACTCTTCCCCCTTCTATTTGCCATGAAGTGATGGGATCAGATGCCTTGATCTTGTTTATTTGAATGTTGAGTGTTAAACCATATTTTTCACTCTCCTCTTTCACCTTTATTAAGAGGCTCTTTAGTTTGTCTTCACTTTCTGCCATGAGAGGGGTATCATCTGCATATCTGAGATTGTTATTTCTCCCGGCAGTCTTGAGTCCAGGTTGTGATTCATTGAGCCCACCAAGATAATAAAACCACTAATCTGACTCTGACTGATTAATCACAATACAATTTAAAAAAATGCATTTCCTGTACTAGTCGTTGTATAAAAGGAAGGATTTTATTGAATAATAATTCATATGTAAATAGTACTAGAGCTTTAAAAATGGTACAATAGAATTGCATATGGATGAGGAATTAATCTTGGAATCTGGTTGACAAAATAAAAGACAGAGTTTACAAGGTTTGTTTCCAATGTCTTATATAAACATTTTCTCATCTATGATGTTGTCCAAGTTAAGAACAATTAATTCTTTTTTAAAAATGAAACTGTTAAACCAGTTGTCTTGTGATGCTGTGAGACAGAACTGTTCATTGTACTGACAAGAGCAGTGAAACTCAAAGTCAGTGGTTCTCAAAACTGTGGCCTAAGATAAGCAGTGTCAGCGTTAACTAAGAACTTGTTTGAAATGTGAATTCTCAGGCTCCACCCAAGACCCACCCAATAAAAAATTCGCTCGGGAGTTTTTGAGTTTTAACTTCACCTCCAGGTGACTCTACTGGGCTTTGCAGGTGGCTCAGTGGTAAAGAACTCGCCTGCAATACAGGAGATGAGGGTTCAATCTCTGGGTCAGGAAGATGCTCTGGAGAAGGAAATAGTAACCCGCTCTAGTGTTCTTGTCTGGGAAATCCCATGGACAGAGGAGCCAGGTGAGCTACACTCCATGGGATCTCAAAGAGTCAGACATGACTAATCAATCTACATTATTATTATTTATTATATATAATATATATTTGGACATGGGGTCGGACTTAGCGAATAAACAACAGCAGCCAGGTGATTCTAATAGATGGTCAAGTGTGTGAATCACTGTTCTATGAAATGAAATGGGTCCTTCCTAAAAATCCCAGAAATGTTGTTTCTTTTGGAGAGATTCTATCCTTTCTGATCTTGGTCTCCTAATCCTTGTTGCTCAGTCTCTCGGTCTTGTCCAATTCCTTGTGACACTATGAACTGCAGCACACCAGGCTTCCCTGTCCTCCATTATTTCCTGGAGTTTGCTCAAACTCATGTCCATTGAATTGGTGACTTCATTCAACCATCTCATCCTCTGTCGTCCCCTTCTCCTCCTGCCTTCAATCTTTCCCAGCATCAGGGTCTTTTCCAATAAGTCAACTCTTCGAATCAGGTGGTCAAAGTATTGGAGCTTCAGCATCAGTTTCAGTCCTTTCAATGAATATTGGGATGATCCCCTGGAGGAGGAAATGGCAACCCACTCCAGTATTATTGCCTGGAAAATCCCATGGACAGAGGCGGATTAGGCTACAGAGAAGACTCTTGAGAGTCCTTGGGACTACCAGGAGATCAAACCAGTCAATCCTGAAGGAAATCAATCCTGAATATTCATTGGGAGGACTGTTCCTGAAGCTGAAGCTCTGATACTCTTGGCCACCTGATGTGAAGAGCTGATTTATTGTAAAAGACCCTGATGCTGGGGAAAACTGAGGGCAAAAGGAGAAGGGGGCAACAGAGGATGAGATGATTAGAGAGCATGACTGACTCAATGGACATGAATTTGAGCAAACTCTGGGAGATAGTGGAGGATAGAGGAGCCTGGTGTACTGCAGTCCATGGAGCTGCAGAGTTGGGCATGACTATGGGAAAGAACAACAAAACTAGGAGTAGAATTTCTTGGTCATATCATAGTTCTAGGGGCTTCCCTGGTAGCTCAGATGGTAAAGAATCTGCAATGCAGGAGACCCAGATTCAATTCCTGGGTCAGGAAGATCCCCTGGAGAAGGGAATGGCAACCCACTCCAGTTTTCTTGCCTAGAGAATCCCATGGACAGAGGAGCCTGGTGGGCTATAGTCCATGGGGTCACAAAGAGTCAGACATGACTGAGCAACTAACACACACACATGATAGTTCTATTCTTAGTTTTTTGAGTAACCTCCATACTATTTTCCATGTCGTTGTACCAATTTATAGTCCCACCAATAGTGCACAAGTGTTCCCCTTTTCTCTAAATCCTGGCCAACATTTGTTATTTGTGCTCTTTTGGAGTGATAGCCATTCTGACAGCTGTGAGGTGATGTCTAATGGTGATTTTGGTTTATATTTCCATGATGATTAACAATATTGAACATCTTTTCATGTTCTCGTTAGCCACCTACATTTCCTCTTCAGAAAAACGTCTATTAAGTTTTGCAAATTTTTTCATTGGGTTGTTTGTTTTATTGAGATTGAGTTGTATGAGCTGTTTACATATGTTTGATATTAACCCATTATCAGTCCTATTATTTGCAAATATTTTCCCCTGTTCAGTAGTTGTCTTTTCATTTTATCAATGATTTCCTTTGCTGTGCACAAAGCTGTTAAGTTTAATTAGGTCAGTTCAGTTCAGTTCAGTTGCTCGGTCATGTCCAACTCTGCGATCCCACATATTGCAGCACGCCAGGCTTCTCTGTCCATCACCAACTCCTGGAGCTTATTCAAACTCAGATCCATTGAGTCGGTGATGCCATCCAACCATCTCATCACCAGTCTTCCCCTTCTCCTCCCCCTTTCAATCTTTCCCAGCATCTGGGTCTTTTCCAAGGAGTCAGTTCCTCTTATCAGATGGCAAAAGTATTGGAGTTTCAGCTTCAGCATCAGTCCTTCCAATAAATATTCAGGACTGATTTCCTTTATGATGGACTGGTTTGATCTCCTTGCAATCCAAGGGACTCTCAAGAATCTTCTCCAACACCACAGTTCAAAAGCATCAATTCTTCGGTGCTCAGCTTTCTTTATAGTCCAATTCTCACATTTGTAAACATGACTACTGGAAAAATCATAGCTTTGACTAGATGGACCTTTGTTGGCAACGTAATGTCTCTGCTTTTAATTTTAATTTATTTATTTTAATTGGAGGCTAATTACTTAACAATATTGTATTAGTTTTGCCATACATCAACATGAATCTGCCATGGGTTGCTGTCTAGGTTGGTCATAGCTTTGCTGCCAAGGAGCAAGTGTCTTTTAATTTAATGGCTGCAGTCACCATCTGCAGTGATTTTGGAGCCCAAGAAAATAAAATCTGTCACTGTTTCCATTGTTTCCCCATCTGTTTGCCATGACGTGGTGGGACTTGATGCATGAAGTGGTGGGACCTTCAGTTCAGTTCAGTTGCTCAGTTGTGTCCGACTCTTTGCGACCCCATGAATTGCAGCTCGCCAGGCCTCCCTGTCCATCACCAACTCCTGGAGTTCACCCAGACTCGCGTCCATCGAGTCAGTGATGCCATCCAGCCATCTCATCCTCCGTCGTCCCCTTTTCCTCCTGCCCGCAATCCCTCCCAGCATCAAAGTCTTTTCCAATGAGTCAACTCTTCGCATGAGGTGGCCAAAGTACTGGAGCTTCAGCTCTAGCATCATTCCTTCCAAAGAAATCCCAGGGTTGATCTCCTTCAGAATGGACTGGTTGGATCTCCTTGCAGTCCAAGGGACTCTCAAGAGTCTTCTCCAACACCACAGTTCAAAAGCATCAATTCTTCAGTGCTCAGCCTTCTTCACAGTCCAATTCTCACATCCATACATGACCACAGGAAAAACCATAGCCTTGACTAGACGGACCTTAGTCGGCAAAATAATGTCTCTGCTTTTGAATGTGCTATCTAGGTTGGTCATAACTTTTCTTCCAAGGAGTAAGCGTCTTTTAATTTCATGGCTGCAGTCACCATCTGCAGTGATTTTGGAGCCCCCAAAAATAAAGTCTGACACTGTTTCCACTGTTTCCCCATCTATTTCCCATAAAGTGATGGGACCAGATGCCATGATCTTCGTTTTCTGAATGTTGAGCTTTAAGCCAACTTTTTCACTCTCCTCTTTCACTTTCATCAAGAGGTTTTTTTAGTACCTCTTCACTTTCTGCCATAAGGGTGGTGTCATCTGCATATCTGATTTTATTCATATTGCTCCCAGCAATCTTGATTCCAGCTTGTG
>SJXP01002857.1:103545-114135 GCA_006408505.1 Damaliscus lunatus | reverse complement strand
AACTCTGCATTCAGATGCTTATATCTTTCCTTTTCTCCTTTGCTTTTTGCCTCTCTTCTTTTCACAGCTATTTCTAAGGCCTCCCCAGACAGCCATTTTGCTTTTATGCATTTCTTTTCCATGGGGATGGTCTTGATCCCTGTCTCCTGTACGATGTCATGAACCTCATTCCATAGTTCATCAGGCACTCTATCTATCAGATCTATACCCTTAAATCTATTTCTCACTTCCACTGTATAATCATAAGGGATTTGATTTAGGTCATACCTGAATGGTCTAGCGGTTTTCCCTACTTTCTTCAATTTGAGTCTGAATTTGGCAATAAGGAGTTCATGATCTGAGCCACAGTCAGCTCCTGGTCTTGTTTTTGTTGACTGTATAGAGCTTCTCCATCTTTGGCTGCAAAGAATATAATCAATCTGATTTCGGTGTTGACCATCTGGTGATGTCCATGTGTAGAGTCTTCTCTTATGTTATTGGAAGAGGGTGTTTGCTATGACCAGTGCATTTTCTTGGCAAAACTCTATTAGTCTTTGCCCTGCTTCATTCCACATTCCAAGGCCAAATTTGCCAGGTGTTTCTTGACTTCCTACTTTTGCATTCCAGTCCCCTATAATGAAAAGGATATCTTGCTGTCTCTAATAATAAACTTCTATCTCCATTGACAATTTCTGCCTTCATGATAAATGCATATTTCCCTGGGGGCAAAGATCCAAGGAAAATAGCTTCTAGACTCTAGCCCTTGTTGGTCTGGTGGTTAGCATTTCTGGTTCTCATCCAGGTTACCCAGGTCCAATTACAGAGCTGGGAATTAAGATCTCACTTCACACCACCGCTCACAGCTGCCTTGCTGAAACCAAACTGACAGAGCAGCCACAATGACCACGAGACCTGCTACTTTGCACTGGGAACGCTCATGAAGAAAGGACGTATTGTTTCCCTGTCTCATCCTCCCCACATCAACAGCAGACAGGAGGGGCTGGAAAGAGGAAGAAAGAAGTGTGAAGGACACTTGGTCAACCACTTGTAAAAGAATGAAACTAGATCACTTTCTAACACCACACACAAAAATAAACAAAATGGATTAAAGATCTAAATGTAAGATCAGAAACTATAAAACTCCTAGAGGAGAACATAGGCAAAACACTTTCTGACATAAATCACAGCAGGATCCTATATGATCCACCTCCCAGAATACTGGAAATAAAAGCAAAAATAAACAAATGGGATCTAATTAAAATTAAAAGCTTCTGCACAACAAAGGAAACTATAAGTAAGGTGAAAAGACAGCTTTCTGAATGGGAGAAAATAATAGCAAATGAAGCAACTGACAAACAACTAACCTCAAAAATATACAAGCAACTTATGCAGCTCAACTCCAGAAAAATAAATGACCCAATCAAAAAATGGGCCAAAGAACTAAATAGGCATTTCTCCAAAGAAGACATACGGATGGCTAACAAGCACATGAAAAGATGCTCAACCTCACTCATTATCAGAGAAATGCAAATCAAGACCACAATGAGGTACCATTTCACACCAGTCAGAATGGCTGCGATCCAAAAGTCTACAAGCAATAAATGCTGGAGAGGATGTGGAGAAAAGGGAACCCTCTTACACTGTTGGTGGGAATGCAAACTAGTACAGCCACTATGGAAAACAGTGTGGAGATTCCTTTAAAAATTGCAAATAGAACTGCCTTATGACCCAGCAATCCCACTGCTGGGCATACACACCAAGGAAACCAGAATTGAAAGAGACACATGTACCCCAATGTTCATTGCAGCACTGTTTATAATAGCCAGGACATGGAAACAACCTAGATGTCCATCAGCAGATGAATGGATAAGAAAGCTGTGGTACATATACACAATGGAGTATTACTCAGCCATTAAAAAGAATACATTTGAATCAGTTCTAATGAGATAGATGAAACTGGAGCCGATTACACAGAGTGAAGTAAGCCAGAAAGAAAAACACCAATACAGTATACTGACACATATATATGGAATTTAGAAAGATGGTAATGATGACCCTGTATGCAAGACAGCAAAAGAGACACAGATGTATAGAACGGACTTTTGGACTGTGTGGGAGAGGGTGAGGGTGGGATGATTTGGGAGAATGGTATTGAAACATGTATACTATCATGTAAGAAACGAAGCACCAGTCTTTGTTTGATACAAGATACAGGATGCTTGGGGCTGGTGCACGGGGATGACCCAGAGAGATGATATGGGATGGGAGGTGTGGGAGGGGGATTCAGGATTGGGAGCTCGTGTACACCTGTGGCGGATTCATGTCAATGTATGGCAAAACCAATACAGTATTGTAAAGTAAAATAAAGTAAAAAGAAAAAGTGTGAAGGACAGATAAGCAATAAAAGTACAAATAAGTAAATAAGATAATTTCATGGAATAAAAGCTTTGAAGGAAATGCTTTGGGGTAATGTGACTGGTGGGATGGGCAGCATTATAAAATGTGGTCAGGAAAGCACTCTCTGAGGAGGGGATATGTGAGCAAAGACCTGGACAAAGAAAGGGAGACAGTCAGACAAAGGTCCATGTGATGGGCACGTATTTCAGAAACAGCAAATGCAAAGGTCCTGAGGTAAGAATGAAATTGGTGCCCAAAAGAGAAAGAAAGAGGTCAGCATAACTGGAATGTGATGAACAAAGAGGCTCTTGGGAGGAGACAAAGTCTGAGGTATTGTGTTAGTTATCTACCACTGCAGCTAAAAACAAAGTAATCGTGTTTTATCTCTCATAGCCTCTGTGGGCCAGGAATTCTGACAGGGCGTGGTGGAGACAGTTCATCTCTGCTTCTCGAAGTCTTGAACCTCAACTGGAAGACTTAAGGCCAGGGACAGAATGGCTTGCAGTTTCATTCTCTCACATTGTCGAGCTGTTGAGGTTGGTGTTGGCTGGATGCATAGGTGAGGCCACTGACGAGTCTCTTCATGTGGCCTGGGGCTACTGTCGCAGCATGCTGCTACTGCTATTGCTAAGTCACTTCAGTTGTGTCCGACTCTGTGTGACCCCATAGACGGCAGCCCACCAGGCTCCCCCACCCCTGGGATTCTTCAGGTAAGAACACTGGAGTGGGTTGCCATTTCCTTCTCCAATGCATGAAAGTAAAAAGTGAAAGTGAAGTCACTCAGTCATGTCCGACTCTTAGCGACCCCATGGACTGCAGCCTTCCAGGCTCCTCCGCCTGACGGATTTTCCAGACAAGAGAACTGGAGTGGGGTGCCATTGCCTTCTCTGTCACAGCATGGTAGCTTCCAAAGGACAGGTGTCCTAAGAAAGAGAGAACCAGGTGGGAGCTCAATTCTTTTTACATCGAACCTCGGAAATCACACAGCATCACTTCACCACATTCTATTAGACAGAAGTCAAGGAAGGGGAATTAGACTCCATTTTTTGAATGAGGAATATCAAAGAATTTGTGAGCATACCTTTAAATTACCATCGATTGGATAGGAATCAGATCATGAAAGAGTTTTAATTTTATTCTAACTGCAAGGAAAGTATTAGGAGGGTTGGGTGTAGAAAGGAGTGGTGGCACTATAAAATTTATATTTTAAATAGGCCATATTGGTTTCTGGGTAGAGGATGGTGACCGGATCAAACCTGGTGGAGTGGATTAAGAACTTGACTTAGATTCAAAGTCAAGTTACTACAATAATCAGCTGTTCATTTCAGTCACCCAGTCATGCCCGACTCTGCGATTCCCTGGACTGCAGCACACCAGGCCTCCCTGTCCATCACCAACTCCTGGAGTTTGCTCAGACTCATGTCCATCAAGTCAGTGATGCCATCCAGCCATCTCATCCTCTGTCATCTTGGGCAAATCGCCTAACACTGGAGGGTAGAAGGACCCTTTTGCGTTTATATGGATTTACCTATAGTTTTTCCTTCCTCAGACCTGCAAGGGCATGTTTGTTTCATGCTTCTCCTTTGTTAGATGGCTGTTTGTGTTCACTACTATAACCCTACCACCAGCGCAGGCCCTGGATTGTGAAGACTCTCCATAAATTTTGGTCAAAAACATAAACAAATAAATAGTACTGTAAACCCTTCATTAGTCCTGGAAAACGGTATGCATCAGCCCAATCAGCTTTCAGTAATTGGGAGAAGCGTCGGGGGAGCACCTGGCTCCATCTCTTCTGGGATAATCCTGTGGGCATGCTGGATGTGAGGCCTGATTCCATCATCACTGCCCAGATGGACACAAAGGAAGCGAAGAGCTGCCCTAGCCCAGAGCCTAGTACAAGGCTAGGGCATTCATGAGACTTGCATTCATGAGACTTGTGCCCTCCAGGGACGGTGAAGAGCAGAGAAGGGTCTCATTTCTCCCCATGACCATCTCAGAAGACTGAATTAGGGGTGTAGGGTGGGAAGAGGGGAGAGAGAGAGAGCAGCCCTCACTTAGCACAAAGGGCTCTGGCTAGTGGATTATCTGCCCTTGACATTGGATGCTGACACCTGCCACCTCCAGTGCTGCCAAGACACTGGGACCACTGACCCCCAAGGTCATAATCACACCAGAAGCTGAGGAGGCTGTGACTCGGGTGGGGCGGGACAGGCAGGGATAAAACCTGTGCAGTCTTTCAAGTCATTGTTTGCATTTTTGAGCCTTCTAAATTATAAGTGCCCCAGGCAGAGACTATTGCATTCAGTGGGGTGTCTAAATTCCTACAGCTTTCAGGCATTCATTCTTTCCGGAAGTACTGAGATGACAGGAGGCAAAAGTGGATGCCTCAGGCCCTTTCTGGTGGCAGCTGTGCAGCCAACACTCTCAGGCTCCAGGAAGCCTCCCCTGCCCGCTTTGCTCCAGACTGGCTTTCATCCCAAGTACAGTGGCCACCCTAGAGGTGGGGGGTGGGGACGGGAATGGGAGCAGCCAGGGCAGCCTGTCAGCACCCCCTCCAGGCCCTCCTGGGGGGACCTTCTCAAGCCTGAGGCCCCCTCCCAGCCTCTGTGAGGAGGCTATCTCATCAGGTCTCACCCAACACCTTTGGGAGCCATGGGGAGCAGGAAGGCTGGGAGAGTCAGACCCAGGTGGAGAGCCCTTCCTGGCTCCAAGATTGTGCCTGCTCTTTCCTCTGTCCCTCAACAATAAAACTAAGGTCTCAGGCGGCCAAACCTACCTCGCAGTGGTGTTGCGAGAACTCAGCGAGAACTCACAGAGAATGGGCTAGCAGACAGCAAGAACAATGGATCACCCTGAACCAGCTGCAGTCCCTGTGACTGGAACCTCACCTCTGGGCCTGTTACCCAACCAGTGGCAGTGTCCTCCGGCTCTTATGCCCCACAGAACCTGAGGTATAAGACAAATGGGCTCCAGGTGTGGTATTTACAACGGGCCTTCTGTTCACATCTCCTGGAGTGAGAAGAAGAGAGCTCCAGGCCCCCATTTACGTTTCTGGAAGCAAGAGACAAACAGGCTTTTAAGACAACAAATTTATTACTAGACTCCTGCTATATTTTGAGATCTATACCTTGATACAAAAACCAGCAACAGGAATAGGGTAAATAACTGGACACTGGGCATTTTTATGGCGGGAAAAGAGTGGGACTAAACCCTTTTAAAAGATTAAAGGTCACACACTTCCCATCCTTGGGGCAAGGAAGATACTGCACTTGCTCAAAAGTCTTCAGGGATTCAAAAAGGTAGGGGATGCCAGGCCATAATAAGTCCTGCTACCCCCACCCATAAGCCTTTTCTGTGAGATCCATCTCCACTGAGGGGGGCCTGTGCACCCAGAGGAGAGGCCCAGAGGCAAATAGTCATGGGGTCAAAACAACACAACTGGCCACAAAGAAGACAAACCTGGAAGACTGGCCCCTTAAAGAGGGCTTAAACTTTCCAAGAGTGCAACGCTCTCTGAGTTCGCCTGTGCATCTTTCCACATGTACTTATCTTTTCAACAAACTTTTGACTTTACTCTTTACCTTCTGCCTCCTTGCCTGAGTTTGTTCTCGACAAGGCAGGCAAGAATGAAGGACTCAGGCCCTCACGGCTGGCCCCTGTGGTCCAGAGGTTAGGAC
This sequence comes from Damaliscus lunatus, assembly GCA_006408505.1. Taxonomy (NCBI): domain Eukaryota; kingdom Metazoa; phylum Chordata; class Mammalia; order Artiodactyla; family Bovidae; genus Damaliscus; species Damaliscus lunatus. The sequence continues at coordinate 108,082 of SJXP01002857.1, read as the reverse complement.
TCCCAATCCCAGAAACGAAGACCTTGCTTCCAGCTACTGCTCACTGCTGCTTGCTGCAAGCTGCCACTTACTGCGGCCTGCCTCCAAGATCAAACCTTCTCACTCCTCACGTTGCTCATGTACAGCAGGGTCTGCCTGGTGAGAAAGCCCAGGGCCCTCCTCCCCTGCCCCAGGCCCTGCCCTTGGGAGTTTCCTGTCTGATGGAGGAGGTGAGGGCAGGAGGGAGGAGAAGGGAGGTGCACTGGCCCTCAGTTGACCCTCATCCATAGCCTGGATCTGCACATCTCTAGTGCTCACCAGGACCCCTCCTGCCTCCTAAATATCCCTGCCCTTTGCTGATATTACCAGCAGATCAGAGAGGTTAGGCAGTGGGGGTGGCATGGTGGGCTCCCAAGCCAGCTCACCAAGGCCCCACAGTGAGTTTTTCCTGGTTTCACTAAAAACAGAACATTCAGAACTGCCTCTCTCAGGGGAGTCTTCGGCTCTAGAGCACACACATATATACAGGCACACACATGCACACCCCAGCCTGCCCCGGCTTTAAGCACAGCCTGCAGCCACAGCCACAGTCCCTTAGCCCCCCGGCAGACCTCAGTGTTCCTGTTATAATAACAGAGCCAAGGGCCTCATTCCCAGGAATCCCTGGGACCAGGCCCTGAGTCCTGGCCACCACAGTGTCTCCTCGGGGGTCATTGGAGCTGAGTAGATAAAGAGCTCCAATCAGACCTGTGGCCAACAGTTCCAACAGGCCCGGCAGATGGTGCCTGTGAAAGTGGTTGCAGAATCTCAAGGTTTCAAGAGGGCCAGAGGAGGGCAGGAAGAAAGGAACTTGGGAGTGAGTCTCAGCTGAAAGATGCCAGGTTGGGAAGGCTCCCTCATGGTCAAGGATCTGGGGGTCAGCCTGGCAGGGCCAGGGCCACAGCATCCACTGCCCCAGTGCTGGCCTGGCCCAGGAGCTACAACACCCCTGACCCAACTCACCAGGTCTTAATAGATGTACAGCACAAATCCACCCCTGATCCAAGAGCTGTGACAAGAGAGGTCACAGATGTGTCCCTTCCACAAATACCTGTTCAGGACCTGCCAGGCAGTGGGTTAGGTGCTGAGGCTACAGTGAGCAACACAAGAGGCACGTGTCTTCTCTGTGTGCCTGCCTCTCAGAAACCTAGATTCAAGCACTGAAATACACGTATAATCACAAAGATGCTAAGTTCTAGGAAAGGAGCTGTAAGAGCTAGGATCAGGAAAACCTGGCTTCCTGAGTTATGGCCAATGGGTGGGGACTGGAAGGTGAGCAGGAATCACCAGGCACAAAGGGAAAGGGGCCTTTGGGTTGAGACCCTTTGTGGCAGGAGGCCTGTCTCTGGAGCTGAAGTCAGGGGGTGTGGGAGGGTGGTTAGAGGACAGAGGAACAAAGAGAAGAGATGGGGCTCTGGAGAGGAGAGGTGGAAGGAGCCAGACTGGGTAAGTCCAGGAAGAGCCCGTCTCCTTAGGAGACGCTGCGTGGAGGGCCAGGAGGAGTCTTAGAGGGGCCAGCATGCTGGGACCAGCGGGGTCAAGTCCCTCGTGGCCTCATATGGCCACAGTCACCAGGGGGGGATGGAGGGAGTGCAGTTGGGGATCTGGCTGGTCTGGGCCGCAGTCCCCAGACGTTCCCGATCCTTCCTACAGCCCCCTTATTCCTAGTGTCCAGGCAGCCTCATCCCCTGTCCCCCCATTAGGTAGTTAGAATAGGAAAAAACAGGAGTCCAGAATGGTGATGGCTAAAAGATAAGGAAGAAAAAAGCCTGCGAAAATAGAACAAAGGACGGTCAGGGACCAGAGTGAGGACCTCAGGTAGAACAAGCAGCACTCCTGGCTAGCCCAATTTACATAGGGCAGGCCCAGGGGGGAGGAAAAAAAAAAACATATAAAAAGAGGAGCCAAAGGGCCTGAGGTCTCTCTTCCTCTCCCCTGCTCGCTGGCACACTCCCCCACTCTCTTCCCTTCACATCTTTGGGGGAGATGGATTTTCCTGCTATGTTCTAAATAAAATAGAGCTGTAACACGGAGCTGTAACACTGATCTGTCTAAGAGCTATAACACGGTCTGTTTGAGACCTGAGAGCTATAACACGGTTGGTCCGAGAGCTATGACACGCCAAGTTCTCTAACATCCGTCGCTTCAAATTTTTGTTGAGACGAGATAAGAACCGAGGAAAATACTCGCCTGACAACCCCAAGTGATCTTTTTGATGAGCCTCACTACAAATCTTTTTCTCATGTGGCTCCATCTTGGACCCTCATTTTGCTCATTTTTCTTACCCAAGAAGAGCTCTCCTGCATGACTCCCTAACCCCTGAGGTCCAACTGTTACCGAGTCACGCTTGCTCTGCTTGCCGCAGGATAAGCCAATAAGTCTGGGAGATGAGGTGTTGAGGCAAGGAATATGACTTTATTCAGAGAGCTGGCTGACCAAGAAGATGGCAGACTAATGTCTCAAAACAATCAGCTTGTGGGCACCTGGATGCCAGGTTCTTTTATGGATCAGAGATGGGGGGAGGTGAGGAAAAAAAAGTGAAAAGACCATTTAATTCTTGCAAATATTTCCTAGACCGCAAACCTCAGGCAGGGGGATGTGTTAGTTTCACTGCCTTTTAGCCATTTCATGGGTGGTGTGAAATGGAATATCTCCTGTCATATCACAAAAATGCCATAGCTATCTGCAATTCCAGCCCCCCAAGAGTGAATTTCTGAGCTGGTAAGCAGCAGATAAGTGGAGCCATTTCCCACACAAAGAACTCATAAAGAATGTCACAGTCCTTCACAGGTGGGCAGGGTCAGGCTATCTCACTGTGAGCCAAACAAAGGCAACCCTATCCCAAGGATCAGGCGAAGGGGGACGGGGGCAGGGCTCCCTGACGCAGGCCATTATGTATGTCTCTAATAAGAAAAGTGGCAAAATAAAAGTTAAAATCACAGAAAAAAATTTAGTACAGAGTCAGAATTAACCCACCTGCATTACATAGCCAGGCCCCGAGCCTGTAAGGAGCCTGGTCCATCCCCAGCAGTGGGTTCTGGATTCCACATATAGAGGGAGGAGCTCATACAGGCCTCATAGGGAGCCAAGCTTCCCAAACAGCCCACTCAGGGGAGTGTCCCACCCTGGCCCCCATGATCAGTGGACCACCCATCCTCATATCCCTAGGGCAGCACAGCTCCTGGCCTCTCGGCCTTGCACCAGAGATAGTCACGGGGCCCACCTAGTGCCCACCCAGAGGCTCCAAGTCACCACCCTGTGGCCCCAACCTCCTACACCACTCCACCTAACTGGCCTAATGGGGTCAAGACCCTGGGAGCTTCAAATTGTCACCTGGAGGAGGTGGAAATCCTATCTGATGGGGAAAGGGACATGTCCTCCTTTCCAGTGTGAAAGAGGGTGTGTGAATTCATGCAGTTGAGCCAGGACAGGACAGGACATGGTTTACTTACGTTCCAAACACTGTTTACAAACATTCCAAACGCTGACAGGCCCAGGGTACTGGGTCCACAGCTGCAAACAGAGTAGGGCCTGGTGTCTCTATGGTCAGTCCATAAGGGGACAGCATGCCTTCAGTACAACCAATTATGTGGGGCAATGCCTTGTTAGTAGAGAGCCTCCCTTCCATCCCTCCTTCTGTCCGTTTGTCCTGACTGTTCAGCTGGGGCTCTGCTAGGTGGTGTACTTCCTCCCTCCAGCCCCCATTCCTCCTCTGCTGGGCAGCATCAAGCAGCACCTTTGCAGTGGCTCGGCCAGCCCCACGGACCTCCTGTCCTTCTTCAAACAACAGGTAGCGGCCACCAAGACAGTCGCTCATGTGGCCTTGGGGCTGCTAGAAGAAAAGTTACAACTCCAGGCGTCCAGATCCTTCAGTGTCGCTGGTACTGTGGAGTGGAAGAAAGCCAGATGGCGGGGAAAGGGGTGGGGGTGCAGGATACATTCCTTGGGGTGTTGGGAGGGGAGAGAGGAAAGGGATGGGAGGTATGGAACAGGCGCGCTCAAGAAGAAGCTGGAACCCTGCCCACCACCCCACCCCGAGATGTGCTAATGAACCCCAGCTGCGGCTGCTGTCCCAGGCCAGTGACTGCGCTCCCCAGGAAGAAGCTGAGAAGTGCGGTAACCAATATTGCACCATCACCGGGAGATGCAACAACAAGTGGGTGCTGGAGGGGCACTTGACCTGGGAGGGGGTCGGATCTGCCCGCCATTCCTTCCCAACCCTACTGACCCCAACACACCCCCTGCTGCAGGAGGAGACCCTGGCTGGGGGTCTCCACCCAGCCTCTGGCGTGCTGGCTGCCAGCCGAGGACGAAGACAGGCTGTCTCTCCCCTTTGGCTGGACCCTGGCAAGAGGTGCAACAGCTTGCCCCTCCCCGTTGTGAGTCAGGACTGAGCGGCTGGAGGATACTTCATCTCTTCTAAACTTGGGGAACAGAAGCACAGCCAGAGTCGGCCAGACAGGGCTTGAACCAGGCTCTCCCATGGGCTGGCAGATAACTCTGGGCAAGGACTCCAGCT